>CM053269.1:27154598-27182377 GCA_028583415.1 Protea cynaroides
AAAGCCTCCAATTTGAGAGCAATACTTCGTCCCCAGGCTTTCTGTTGGCCTATATATTGTAATTGTTGGCAAATTGGGCTAACTGGGTCCAGTTTGATGAGAGAGAATGTCTGCGGACCATACAGGCGAAATGGCAGTGATACAGGTGATACGGCTTTGTTCTGGTCTTGTGAAGCATGGAAGAGGTGAAAGAATTAGAGGAGAGAGAAAGAGGAGAGAGAAAGTGAGACCCGGGAGAGAGAAGGTGGGACCCACCACGGTGGTATGCCACCTAGACAGGGCCCGACCAGCCGAGTGGCACAAAGAGGCCAGCCAAGCCAGGCCAGGCCAGCCAAGTGGCACGGCGGGGCCAGCCACAAGGCAGCCCAGCCCGGCAAGCGGGCCAGGCTTGCCTTGCCGGCAAGCCAGCCAGCCCGCAAGGCGGGCCGGGCTTGCCTTGGCGGCAAGCTAGCCAGCCCGCAAGGCGTTCCTGCCCCGCAAGCCCGCCCAGCCCGCGGGCATGTCCCGCCCGCAAGCCTTCTCGCATGCCGCGCGCATAAGTCTGCATGCCCATCAAGTGTTCGACTGATTTCCAGGAGAGAGAAAAGCTCTCTTGAAATCAGTCTCTATAGAAGTTTAACACTTTTAAAAAAGTTACAGAGGCCATTTTTTGGATTCTCAGGGGCATTTTTGGAAGTTCATAGAAGTCAAAATTCCATATCAACTGTCAAGATGGAGCCACGCCTTTGAGATTCTAAATCGGCGGTTCTGGTGAAGGCGGGCTAATATATATTGCTGACGCTGCGCGAAGATTCCATCGCGCAGCTTGTGATTCATCAGAAGCACCTTAAAGACATGCGCTGCATCACACGGAAGCAGCGCCCTTATTCAGTGTGGCGCGCTCATTGTGCGTCGGCGGAAAAGATTCCAATCCTGCGCATCACGTGACCTCCGAATTTCAGAGACGTGGATTATCCAGATCCGAGGGATCTGGTTCAATCCCGCCTTTTTTATTGAAATCCGACGGCTAATTTTTGTGATTCCTTCTTCACCAATCGGAGCGCGACACCCGGATGGCGGGGCGCGGCTACGGTGATGCTCGCGGGCGCACCATATGGAATTAAAAGATTCCATTTGGAATTTTTTCAGAAGCCGAACTTGTTTATGCCATAACTTGGCCATCCGGTGGCCAAATCCGACGATCCAAATTGCACCGAGCTAGGTTTTTAATGCTCTTTCTATTGAGAATGGTTAGAGAGACTCGGAGCCGCGAGAAATTTTGCGAAAGGGAGTTTTTTGAAGAAAAGGGAAAAACCTTTTTGTTTTTTGATATTTTTTGCTCCGGGAATTGAAGACGGCCATTCTCCATCGTTGTTCATGCTAATGCCGATACATTGAAGTATTCTTGAAGGCTGGAAGAGCTTGATTACATATGGCAAGGGTTTATTGACTACCAGATGAAGAAGAACATCATCAATTATCAGAAAAATTGGTTGTGAGATTTTCTTATCTCTTTTATTATTTATTGAACCAATCTATTGTATGTTCAAGTAGGATAATGATGTTGAATACCTATGGTGCAAGGGAATCTATTGTATGCTAGCATTAGGCAAAGAAAAAGAGAAGAAAAATATTGAATGCCTTGCTAGGTTGGGATTTAATTGTAGGGCATCATTATAAGCCCCAAAAAATTGTATCTGTTGTGGTGTGTTCAGTGGGTCTTTGGACATTGGCTTTATGCTTGAATTCAGGCGTTGTTACGCCCTCTCGATTTTATCTTTGGGAAAATTTAGGGTGAGCATCCTTGTCCCGTAAAGGGCTAAAAGTTGAGTATTGAGTAAATACGAAGCCCATTGGGCATTACTCCGTGGATTAGCCATCACTCACTGTGGTGGTGAACCACGTAATCTTTGTGTGTTGTGATTTGCTTGTTTATGAGCTTTGTGAAGTGCGTGGAATGAATTGCAGGATGGGTGTGCAAATCTGGTAGACCTGGCCACTGAGTGGTGTGAGGTAGATTTGCATACGACTGTGTTTGGGACAGGTTATTTTATGAACATCACTGGGCAGCAAAGAAAAATCAAGAGAGAAATTATTCACACTGATTCACCCCTCCCCTCTCAGTGTCATTCAAGGTTTATCAATTGGTATCAGAGCACCAGGCTCGGTGGCGACTTAATCAAGAATCGAGAAGATCGAGAATAAAATATATGGCACCGGGAGAAGGTTCAAACAAGCCTCCCTTGTTTGATGGGACGGATTTTGTCTTTTGGAAAAGAAGAATGGAGGTCTATGTAGGATCTCTTGGTTATGATGTTTGGGCTTCTGTAGAGAATGGCTACACTCCACATGATACAAATGCTCCCACAGTTGTAGATAAAAAGAATTTTGAGAACAATAGAAAAGCTCTCAATGCCATTCAAGGGGAACTAACAAATAGTGAATTGGCTAAAATCATGGACTGCATGACAGCAAAGGAAGTATGGGACAAACTGATCAACATATATGAAGGAGATAAGAAAATCAAGACTGTCAAGTTACGGGACATTCGTGAGGTCGGTTTGAGAATCGAAGATGAATGAAGATGAGACCATTGATCAATACATGAACAGGGTTAATGATGTGGTCAACTCTATTAGAGGACTTGGTGAAGATTTGAAAGGTCATATAGTTTGTCAGAAGATTTTGAGGTCTCTCACCCCAAAATTTGAGTCAAAGGTATTTGCACTTGAAGAAACCAAGGACTTGGAACAGGTTACAATTGATGAAATTCTTGGAGCTTTGACAGCTTTTGAAATGAGGATTGATCCAGGAACCACTTGGTGATAAGCGAGTTGCTTTTAAGGCTATGAAGAAGTCGAAGATTTCGAAAAGCAAAATGAGGGAAGAAAGTGAAGATGAAGCCACGGCTCATTTCACTAGAAAATTAAAGAAGGGCACAGGGGTAAATACAAGAATAAGCTTCCTTTCAAATGTTTCAATCGTGGCAAGGTTGGACATTTTGCTGCAAAATGCCCCATGAAGAGTAAGTTTGACGATGATGATGAAGATGACGGAAAAAGCAAGTTGAAAGGAAAGAAAAATTATAACTTCAAGAAAAACAAGTCCAGCAAAAGGAGTTTTATCTCTAAGAGAAGCACGAAACTTCGGATGATGACTCGATGAAATCTCTGAAGATGAGCCTAGTGAGGCTTTGTTTATGGTGTACATTGAAGCTCAAGAGAAGATCACAGATAAAGAAAAAATTGTGAATTCTATCTCAAGTGGTGATGAAGAGAATGACAAGGAAGATAATTTTTCAAGCAGTGATGAAGAGGGTGAGATAAATTTTGAGGAAGAACTTGTTGCAGCCATGAAGGAGCTTAAGAAGGAAAGAAAACATAACAAGCTTGCCTCTCAAGAAGTCAAAAAGCAAAAGCAAATAATTCAAGATCTGAAATCTCAATATGAAGAGTCCAAGAGAATTATAGAAAATCTCAATACTCAGCTTAAACAGGCATCTATAAATTACACCATTGTGTTGAATGAGAATGCAAGTCTGAAAGTCCAACTTGAAGAACAACTTCCTATGGTTGAATGATTTGAAGAATTTGAAAATGATTTTACTCTTCTAAAGACAAAAGTGGCTGAGTATGAAAAAGAAGAGGTTGAGAGACAACAAAAATTATCTCAACATGAAGAGGTAAATAAGTCTGCTTCAGTGCATCCTAGTAGTAATAAGCTTGACAGGATCATCAATGCTCAAAGACCTTCCCACATTAAGTTTGGCCTTGGTTTTGAAAAAGGACAGACATCAAAAACTGCAAGTTCAAAGGGAAAAGAGCCCATATCTTTTGTGAAGGAAATTGAAAAGGGTAAGGACCCAATAGTTCATTGCCAAAGTGGAAACAAAATTTCTCTTCCTAAGACTAACTATGCAAGGCCAAGACAAAATACATGGCAAGGAAAGAGAATGGAGTATGATAATTTCTACAGAGAAAACTATCCCAGTGCACCACAGAGACAGATGAGATATATGGAAACTCCTTCTAGGTCAAGATCTTATTTTCATGGTTACTGTTATAAATGCAATACTTATGGTCACAGAATAGCTACTTGCAAGTTCAATATGAGTCAAGTTAGATTTGAAAACAGAAATCAGTATGCCCCTCTTGAAGAAAATTTTGTTGAATGCTATAACTGTAACAATTTTGGGCATATAGCAAGGAACTGTAGAACCATCTTTCCTCCTATGCCACCTTCACAGAGACAGTATGACAGAATTAGAAACAAGATTCCAAGACAGAAGCAAGAATAAATATCTAAATCAAATAAGAGGATCTGGGTTCAGAAAAATAGCTCTTTGGTTGTACGAGGCGGCTCTCAAGGCTCAAAATAGTTCTACACCCTAGATTCTTGACGGTGGATGTTCAAGCCATATGACGGGGAGATAGTAAGAGGCTTCAGAAATTTCAACACTATGAAGGAGGCTTAGTCAAGTTTGGTAATGATATTGGTGCAAAGATTGTTGGGAAAGGAAGCATTAGCCTCAACAATGGGAAGTTAAAATCTCATGAGGTTCTCTATGTTTCAGGCTTGAAACATAATCTATTGAGTGTTAGTCAGCTTTGTGATAAGGGTCACAGATTAATTTTCGGTGATCAAGGATGTGAGATTCGAAGAACCGACGAGTGGCAAATTGATGGCAACTGGAAAGAGAACTTCAGGGATATCTTTATACTCTGTCGAAGAGTTTGAAGAGAATTGTATGATGGGTCAAGAAGAGGAAACATGGCTATGGCATAGAAGATTGGGACATATTGGTTTTGAAAATCTGTCCAAGATATCTAACAAAAATCTTTGTGAGAGATATTCCTTCATTGAAAAAACCTTCCAATGATATTTGTGCATCTTGTCGGGAGGGGAAGCGGACAAGAACATCATTCAACCCTAAGGAATACCACACTACTCAACCATTGGAGATAATTCATACAGATTTATGTGGGCCGGTGAGAACACAAAGCATTGCGGGAGAAAGGTACTTCATTCTTTTTTATAGATGACTACTCCGAATGACTTGGGTAATGTTTCCGAAACATAAGTCGAAGCTTTGGATAGATTCAAGATCTTCAAGACTCAAGTTGAAAATGAGACGGGGGAAGAAAATCAAGTGTCCGAGATCCGACGGGGGAGGAGAGTACACTGGATTGACTTTGCGGAATATTGTTACGAGAACGGCATTAAGAGACAAACTTCAGCTCCTAGAACACCACGAAGAAATGGTGTTGCGTGAAGAAAGAATAGAACTGTTCAGGAAATGGCGAACTATGTTAACGAAAATGACATGGGAAATAAATTCGGAGAGAAGCGGTGCATACAAGAATATATGTTCAGAATAGATGTATGTTGAGGCCACATGAAGACAAGACACCCTATGAACTATGATTTGGTAAGAAGGCTACAGCAAAGCACTTCAAGGTATTTGGTAGTAAGTGTTATATCAAGAACACTAGTCATGGTCTAGGGAAGTTTGATGATCGAAAGCGGATGAAGGAATTTTTCTTGGCTATTCTACCTCGAGCAAAGCATATAAATGTTACAATAAAAAACTTGGCAAGATTGTTGAAAGTGCGGATGTGAGAGTTGATGAGCACAAGAATTCTTCTACGGAATCAAATAATGAGGTTTCTATTTTTGAAGACCCGGACGGTGAGCGAGAATGACATTGAAACGGGAAATGGAGCGGGATGTTACAAATTTGCCGTAACGGAGAACAGTGGTTGAGACGGAAGAAAGAGAAGAGCGATCGATTCGAGAGGCGGATAGGCGAGAACAAAAGTGGCTCAAGCAGAGTAAAAAAGAATCATCCTAATCAATTAATTCTTGGTGATCCATCTGCTGGTATGCAAACAAGAAAGGTGAGACAACCAAAACAAATGTTTTCATTACTATCACAGATTGAACCAAAATCAGTTGCAGAGGCATGTGAAGATGCTAGTTGGCTCAAGGCAATGAATGAAGAGCTGGATCAAATAGAGAAAAACAAAACTTGGGAATTGGTGCCAAGGCCTACAGACAAGAATGTTATTGGTACTAAATGGGTCTACAGGAACAAGCTCAATGAAGATGGCAAAATTGTAAGAAACAAGGCCAGATTAGTTTGCAAAGGATATGCTCAAGTTGAGGGAATTGACTTTGAAGAAACATTTGCTCCTGTGGCTAGGCTGGAAACTATCAGGATGTTTCTTGCTTTTGCAGTGCACAAGAACTTCAAGGTTTATCAGATGGATGTCAAGTCAGCTTTTATGAATGGTGACTTGGAAGAAGAGGTCTATATAGAGCAACCAGAAGGATTTTAACTGAGTGAAGACCCTACACTTGTGTGTAAACTGAAGAAAGCATTGTATGGGTTGAAGCAAGCACCAAGAGCATGGTATTCCGCATCGGATACTTATCTTTGTAAGTTGGGCTTCAAGAAAGGTTTGGTTGATAGTAATCAGTATATTAAATCTATGGATGGAAATCGAGACGGTTGTGGTTGTATATGTAGATGATATCATCTTTGCAGACCAAAAGGATGAATTATGTCAAGACTTTGCTCAGAGAATGCAAGATGAGTTTGAGATGTCTATGATTGGAGAGTTATCTTATTTTTTAGGTCTTCAGATCATCCAGTTAAAAAATGAATTCTTTTTATCACAGGCCAAATATGTAAAGGAAATGTTGAAGAAATTCACAATGGAAGACTGTACACCAATAAGCACTCCAATGATGACAAGTTGTAAGCTAAGTAAAGAAGATGACTCTCCCTCACGCTACTAGACCGGATATTCTTCGGTCTGTGTGCATGGTAGCTAGATTTCAAGCAGGCCCGAAGGAAACACATGTTGTAGCTGTGAAGAGGATCTTCAGATATCTGAAGGGGACAATGGAGTATGGTCTTTGGTATGCAAAAAGCAAGGATCTAGTTTTGTCATCCTACTCAGATGCAGATTGGGCAGGTTGTGTTGATGATAGGAAGAGCACTAGTGGAGGTGCTTTCTATCTGGGCAGAAATTTGGTGGCTTGGCATAGTAAAAAGCAAGAGTCAGTCTTATTGTCTACAGCAGAAGCAGAATATATTGCAGCCACCTCTTGTTGTACACAGGTTTTGTGGATGAAACAAATGTTGAAGGATTTAGGCAGTGAGTCAGACAAGCCTATTTCTATGTTCTGTGACAACACAAGTGCTATCAATATCTCAAAAAATCCAGTTATGCACTCCAGGACGAAGCACATAGCCATTCGATATCATTTCTTGCGAGAAAAGGTCTAATGGAAGGAGAAGTTCAGTTAGAGTTCATTCCTACAGCAGAGCAGATTGCAGATATCTTCACAAAGCCACTTCCCAAAGATCAGTTTGACTACTTGAGACAGAAATTGGGAGTGACTATCTTTCCCAAGCATTGAGAAGCTTGGAGTGAGGGGGAGCAGGGTTTGCATGTTCTATTTTTTTTCCTATGTAGGACTCAGGGGGAGTCTGTTGGTATTTGTTTTTGTGTTGCTATAGTAATATGTTTATGCTTTGGAGCACCCATAGGATTGGGAAGATGCGGTGGGCACTCCTATGTGGGAAATCCCTTTGTTCTTGTTGTCAAAGGGGGAGAAATGTCTGTGGATTGATTGAGTAGTTGTCAACAATTCCAAAGGGGGAGATTGTTGGCCTATATATTGTAATTGTTGGCAAATTGGGCTAACTGGGTCCAATTTGATGAGAGAGAGTCTCTGTGAACCTTACAGGCGAAATGGAAGTGATACAGGTGATACGGCTTTATTACAGGTACTGTGAAGCATGGAAGAGGTGAAAGAATTAGAGGAGAGAAAAAGAGGAGAGAGAAAGTGGGATCCAGGAGAGAGAAGGTGGGACCCACCACGATGGTATGCCACCTAGACAGGCCAGCCAGCCGAGTAGCACAACAGGCCAGCCAGCACAGCAGGCCAGCCAAGTGGCACAGCAGGCCAGCCACAAGGCAGCCCAGCCCAGCAAGCAGGCCAGGCTTGCCTTGCCAGCAAGCCAGCCAGCCCGCAAGGCAGGCCAGGCTTGCCTTGGCAGCAAGCCAGCCAGCCCGCAAGGCAGGCCAGCCCGCAAGGCAGTCCTGCCCCGCAAGCCAGCCAGCCCGCAGGCATGTCCTGCCGCAAGCCTTCTCGCATGCCGCGCGCATAAGTCCGCATGCCCATCAAGTGTTCGACTGATTTCCAGGAGAGAGAAAAGCTCTCTGGAAATCAGTCTCTGTAGAAGTTTAACACTTTTAAAAAAGTTACAGAGGCCATTTTTCGGATTCTCAGGGGCATTTTTGGAAGTTCATAGAAGTCAAAATTCCATATCAACTGTCAAGATGGAGCCACGCCTTCGAGATTCTAAATCGACGGTTCTGGTGAAGGCGGGCTAATATATATTGCTGACGCTGCGTGAAGATTCCATCGCGCAGCTTGTGATTCATCAGAAGCACCTTAAAGACATGCGCTGCATCACACGGAAGCAGCACCCTTATTCAGTGTGGCGCGCTCATTGTGCGTCGGTGGAAAAGATTCCAATCCTGCGCATCACGTGACCTCCGAATTTCGGTGACGCAGATTATCCAGATCCGAGGGATCTGGTTCAATCCCGCCTTTTTTATTGAAATCCGACGGCTAATTTTTGTGATTCCTTCTTCAGCCAATCAGAGCGCGACACCCAGACGGCGGGCGCGGCTACGGTGCGTCGCAGGCGCACCATATGGAATTAAAAGATTCCATTTGGAATTTTTTCAGAAGCCGAACTTGTTTATGCCATAACTTGGCCATCCGGTGGCCAAATCCGACGATCCAAATTGCACCGAGCTAGGTTTTTAATGCTCTTTCTATTGAGAATGGTTAGAGAGACTGCAGGCCGCGAGAAATTTTGCAGAAAGGGAGTTTTTGAAGAAAAGGGAAAAACCTTTTGTTTTTTGATCTTTCTTGCTCTGGGAATTGAAGACAGTCATTCTCTATCGCTGTTCATGCTAATGCCGATACATTGAAGTATTCTTGAAGGCTGGAAGAGCTTGATTGCATATGGCAAGGGTTTATTGACTACCAGATGAAGAAGAACATCGTCAATTATCAGAAAAATTGGTTGTGAGATTTTCTTATCTCTTTTATTATTTATTGAACCAATCTATTGTATGTTCAAGTAGGATAATGATGTTGAATACCTATGGTGCATGGGAATCTATTGTATGCTAGCATTAGGCAAAGAAAAAGAGAAGAAAAATATTGAATGCCTTGCTAGGTTGGGATTTAATTGTAGGGCATCATTATAAGCCCCAAAAAATTGTATCTGTTGTGGTGTGTTCAGTGGGTGTTGGACACTGGCTTTATGCTTGAATTCTGGCGTTGTTACACCCTCTCAGTTTTATGCTGGGAAAATTTAGGGTGAGCATCCTTGTCCTGTAAAGGGCTAAAAGTTGAGTATTGAGTAAATACGAAGCCCATTGGGCATTACTCCGTGGATTAGCCATCACTCACTGTGGTGGTGAACCACGTAATCTTTGTGTGTTGTGGTTTGCTTGTTTATGAGCTTTGTGAAGTGCGTGGAATGAATTGCAAGATGGGTGTGCAAATCTGGTAGACCTGGCCACTGAGTGGTGTGAGGTAGATTTGCATACGACTGTGTTTGGGACAGGTTATTTTATGAACATCACTAAGCAGCAAAGAAAAATCAAGAGAGAAATTATTCACACTGATTCACCCCCCCCCCCTCTCAGTGTCATTCAAGGTTTATCACTTTCTTGGACATTAAAGTGGTAAGTTCAGAGGCCATACTAATATTATCAGTGATCAGTCGACCCCTTACAAAGGCTCCTTGATCTTCAAAAAACTTTCGCATAAAAGACCATAGACGATTTGCCAATTATTTTGGAATAATTTTGAAAATGAAATTCCCAACACATATTGGTCTATACTGTGATAATTTAGTGGCTCCTTCTCCTTTTGGGATGAGTGTTAAGAAGTTATTAGTAACTCTTCGTGGCATAACTCCTGTTTCAAAAAACTTGCGTGCCGCTACACATTTATCAACTCCAATGGTATCCCAACATATATGGAAAAAATGACTTCAAAAACCATCAGGACCTAGAGCACATCCAGGTTTCAGATCCATAATAGTAGATTTGATTTCTTCACAGCTTGGAATAGCATCTAGAATCGATGAATCTTCATATGTAACAATAGATGGAATAACATCAATAATATGATCAAGAACAATAGCATTACGTTTTTTGTGGATACTTTCATAATATGACACAATATAATCAGCAATAGCGCTTTGATTTGGGAGATCATGCCCGTCCTCAGTAGTAATAATGTGAATAACACCTTTCTTCCGTCTTGATTTTGAATAGTTATGGAAAAAATTATTGTTTTGATCGCCTTGATGAAGCCATTTAATTCTTGATTTTTTGCCCAAAATTTCTCATGAAGCAAAAGAGTTTTACATGTTCTTTTTTAGCCTCTTTTTCAAGAGCAAATATGGATTCTTTGAAGCCATTGATATCAATATCAAATTGAATATCAGATGATGCTAAAACTTGTTCTTTTAACTTCAACATCTATTGTTGGAATTGCAGATTTTGACCATATTCAAAGCACATGTTTCAATTGTTTCAGCTTCAGAATCAATGAATAAGAAGGATAACCCACCACAGGATTTTTCCATGAGTTATTTACCACAACTAGAAAATGTTCATGTTCGGTCCAAAATCACTAAAGACGAAATAGAATTTTTGTTGGTCTTTGTACCATTCTCCCCCTATTAGGATAGGAGATTGGTCTGAAATAGTTCTTTATAAAGTTCGCTGATATTCATCAAACATGTTCAGCCAGCTTGTATTACCAAAACTTCGATCAAGAACATGTACATTACCTGTGATCTGATTGTTAGTCCAAGTGAACTTTCAACCTTTATTTGGAATTGCAATAGTCTATCATAACTAAAAATTCAGCTGCCGACTACAAATTAAATCAACCTAGCCCTTCCTTCTCATGACCGTACAAACATGCATTAAAGTCCCCTAAAACCAACAATGGTCCCCCTCCATGCAATTGATACAATATCCTTCCATAGTTCTAGACGAACATATCTAAAACTATTAGCATGTACAAATGTAATAGCTACATCAATAGACTGATAGTTAATGGAAACTGATAATTGCTGATTAGAAGATAATAAAACTGTTGGAGAGTTCAAAAATCTCTTCCACATAATCATAAGTTAGAGTGTTTACCTTGTCTAAAGTTATGAACAAAGTTAACACTAAAACATGACTTATGGAACAAACTCACAGGAAATTTTAAAGTAGCCACCTAGGCCCAGTAACGCAAATCACGTCTGGTTGATGATCATTTATCAAATTTAAAATAATCGATCTCGATTTTGGGGTCGAGATCCCCCTTATGTTCCAATATAAAACCTTCATGAGGAAACTTCATCAATTTCTTCACTAGAAGCACATCTTATACGAGGTCTACCACGTTTCTTTTTCTTCTTCTTTATATTTGACTTAAAAGGAGCTTCAGTACATGTCAGCATTTCCTTGTCAGTTCTTGTAATTTCCATCACATTATCAATATTTTTATAAACTACTGGATTAGTATCATCAGAAGACTCTCCACCTGTTTTCGGTTCTTGTGTTCTAACCAAAACCCCATTACTAGCTTTATCTACAACCTCATTATTTGCAACTGAGCTAACAACCATAGGCATATCCAACCTTACGGTGATACCAGGCTCCACAGATCAATCCTCAACAGGCATATCCAACCCTATTGTGTTATTAGGGTCCACAGATCTATCTTTAGTAGGCATATCCTACCCTACTGTGATAGCAGTCTCCATAGGTCTATCCTCAGTAGGCATATCCAACCCTACTGGAATAGATTATACATTCACTTATTTAACGGCACTTTCAATCAGAACAGTAGGCATATCCGATCCCATAATGTTGCTGCTTTCTTGTACATTAATATCATTGTCTACCATATCAGCCCAACGTTCCTTCAGTTGGCTAGCATTGGTAGTTTCATTAAGAACTAAAATATTCCTATCTTCATCATCTGTATCAGTGATAACTATAGGTGCCGTTTGTTCACCCACTACAGGAACCGTTTCTTTCAAAGTAGATTCCAAAGCTATACGATTAGGAGCTCTTAATTTCTTTGTTAATCTTGTGGCCTTGGATCAACATTTCCCTATAGTGGCAGTTACCAGTCTGATGGCCAAATGTGCTACACTTTGCATACTTTATAGGTGAATCCTCATAAAGTACAGGTTGTGCAAATAGAAAATGTGTTTCAGATGCAATTTCAGAATGATTTATCATAATTTCTTTGATACAAGGCTTAGCAGTCTCAATTTATAACAAACTCTTGCAAAATGACCCAAAGCTACCACCTTTGTACGTTAACCTATTGTAATAGGTCGTCCAATAGTCTTTACTATGGATAGGATAATGGCTTCATCCTAGTAATCTTTTGGTAAATCTGGGAATCTAATCCATTGTAGATGATGGGTAATGGACTGTTTAATGAAATTGAAATCTGGAGTCCATTTTTTAAAATGGATGAGCTGTCCCTTTACCCTAGATGGACTCCGTGTCTAGACTTGTAACATACCAGGCTTAGAAAATAAACAAAATAGGAGAAATCCCTTAACAAGAGAAACCATTTCAAATTGGATAGTACCCCAAAGTTGCTGGACATAGCATTGAATTTCTTGTAGAGTTAAACCCCTTGTGCTAAACCTTCCAATTAAGCCATATTTATGTCTCAAAACCTGTCTCTCGTATGCTTCCTATGGGATAGTGATTTATGGAACACCTCGGATAATAACTGGATCTGGCAGTGAATCCGCATCCGGTAAGGTAGCACAAGCAGCATTGGCCTGATTTACATAGGTTCCACCTCTTGCAAATGTTGCATATGAATGTCCCAGCATCATAGCATTCAGTTCCATAGAGATATTTTCTCTTGTATCTTCATTCAAAACCCCAGAGACTACCGCTTCTTTACTATTTACATCACATTCCTCAAAGTCAATTCTGATGTGTTTGCAGCCATGGTAATGCTAGAAATTTAGAGTCATTTAGCTGAATGGTTGAACCTACTGAGCATTGCAGAATGTTATGAGATAGGTTTCTAAATGAAAGAACAGTCTTGGCAAAAGGTAAAGGTAGGTTATTGATAATGGAGGTTCAGGTAATAGGGTTATTTGCAAGCCTAGCAGAAGGAAGCAGAATAGAGTTCGTATGTGTTGTAGGTGAAGGTGTTGGATTATGGTTTTGGTACTGCGGGTTCTGAATAGTAGAAGAGGACGAAGTGCATTGGAAGAGGATGGTGGGTTTTAGTTGACAGGTTTTAAGCTAGGGTTAGGGCTTAGGTTTGGTTAAAAGCTTGGGAAGAAGATGACGGTGATAGAACAATATCTCAATCGTCACCAAGAATATCTCCAGCAGGTGTTGATGTGGAAGGATCTTCATAGATCTCAATATTATCCATACAGGAACTATCCATGCATATCGTCACCAAGAATATCTCCAGTAGGTGTTGATGTGGCAGGATCTTCATAGATCTCAATATTATCCATACAGGAGCTGTCCATGCATGAGCTGTACACTAGAATCCTTATAGATCTCAATCATATCCATGCATGAGCTGTTTACTATGTAATTATGTTAGGAATCCAAGCTGTAGACACTGTGTAAATTGATTTGCTACAACTGTACATTTCTCTCTTTAAATATAGAACCGATCCATGAAGAAATACACACTTGAAATCCTAAACTATAGCATTTCTCATGGTATCAGAGCTCGCTTCAAATACATAGTGATTTTTTTTTCCTGTCTTTGAGAACTATTCCATGGCTGCCTCCAGTAACTCTTCACATGCTCCTTTTAGTTTCGGGGGGAACATCAACCATGTCCTTCCTATTCGTTTGGCTAATACGAACTATCTTCTTTGGAGAGCGCAATTCATGCCCCTCTTTCGTCTCCATGGTTTCATGGGCTACGTTGATGGGACTTTTCCATGTCCCCCAAAGGTAGCCTCCACTACATCTTCTTTGACAGAGACCACCGACACCTCCTCTTCTGGTGTTTCTCTTCTAGATTCTGCCTATCTCAAATGGCATAATCAAGATCAAACCATTCTCTGTTGTTTGCTATCTACGCTTACCGAACCAGTCTTCTCTCTTGTTGTCGGTCTCGACACGTCTGCCGCGGTTTGGAGCACTCTTGAAAAACACTTTGTCTCTCACTCTCAAGCTCGCATTATGCATTTGGAGTTTCAACTTCGTTCTCTTAAGAAAGGGGACTCATCCCTTGCTGAATATGTTCAAAAGGTCAAGACATTGGTGGATCATCTAGCAACTGTCGCAAAACCTATCCCTGAATATCAGCTGGTGCTCAGTCTTCTTAGTGGACTCGGGAGCGAGTATGACAGTTTTGTTACTTCTGTCACTTCTCGCCGCGACCCTCTGTCACTAGATGACTTCCTCGGCATATTATACAACCACGAGGCTCTCTTACAAAGCTGAGTCCCTACAATTCCTTCTGTTACCTCTCTGTCAAATCACCGCCTGATGTGTCAGGTTATGTGCAGCGTAGTCGAGGCCGCGACAGGGGACGTGGACATGGTCGATTTACTGCAGATTCATTTGATCAACGACCCAAGGTTCTTTGTCAGGTTTGCAATCGAACCGGTCACTCTGCCCTACAGTGCTATCAGCGGTTCAATCCTAGTTTTCATGGCCTTCCCACCCCCTTGGTCCATTATGCACAACACTCTTCCTCTGGTCTTCAACTGATGGACACTACCTGGTATCCAGATTCAGGTGCAACTCACCACTTCACCTCGGACATGGGTAATCTCTCCCATCCAGTTCCCTACTCTGGTTCTGATAATGTTCATTGTGCCGATGGTTCAGGTTTGCATATCTCCCACATTGGCTCTTCTACTTTACATACTCCATCCTCCTCCTTTCATCTTAAAAGTCTTTTACATGTTCCTAGCATCACGAAAAATTTATTGTCTGTTTTCTCAATTTACTCGTGATAATGACTGTTTCTTTGAATTCCATCCCTCATTTTGTTGTGTGAAGGATCGATCCTCGGGGGGCCTCCTTCTGTAAGGCTCGAATAATGATGGTCTATATCACATTCATGGTGTCTCTTCTCCAAATAAGCCTGGTGGTTCTTCTTCCGTCCATCCCACAACCCTGATAGGCGAACGCGCCTGTCACTCCACTTGGCACGCGCGCTTTGGTCATCCCGCTGCTAGAGTTGTCACCTCTATCATTTCAAAGCATGATTTACCAATTTCTAGTTCGAGTCCTGCGTTTTGTGAGTCTTGCCAGTTTGGAAAATCTCATCGTCTTTCGTTTTCTCGTCGAGTCACTAGATGTAATGCTCCCCTTAAATTATTACATTCGGATTTATGGGGCCCTTCTCCTGTGTTTTCTACTTCTGGATGTCGCTATTACATTTCATTTGTTGATGATTATAGTCGTTACACCTGATTTTATCCTTTAAAAACCAAATCCGAGGCTCTTTCTACATTCATTACCTTTAAAATACAAGTTGAAAATTTTTTTAATACCACCATAAAGGTTTTTCAGTCTAATGGTGGGGGGGAATCTATCCCTTTTACTAAATACTTGACCTCTAATGGAATTCTCCACAGATTTTCTTGTCCTCACACACAGGCTCAGAATGGCGTTGCCGAACGTAAGCATCGTCATATTGTGGAATCTGGACTCACACTCTTGGCTCATTCCCATGTTCCCAAGTACTATTGGGATTATGCCTTTGCCACTGCAGTTTACCTCCTCAATCGGATGCCCTCTTATGGTACTGCACATGCATCCCCATTTGAAATTTTGTTTCTCCAGGCACAGGATTATAAAGCCCTACGAGTTTTCGGGGTGGCATGCTATCCATGGCTGCGTCCGTATAGCACCTCTAAACTAGACAATCGAAGGTTGCGATGTGTCTTTTTGGGTTATTCTACTCAACATAAAGGGTACCAATGCCTTGATCCTTCAAGTGGGCGTGTATATATTTCTCGGCACGTTGTATTACGAGGAAGGGCAAGATGATTTATAGGACGAATGTTGATGGGTAGGCTAGAGTTTGCAGGTTGGCTGATGACGGTGGGATTAGGGTTAGCAGATCTAGTTAGGGTTTGCAGTTTAGGGTTAACAAGAAGGTTTTGATTGGGTTCTACAGGGTGATGATAAGGGTTTGCAGGTTGGATGATAGTAGGAAGGTTGTTGATGGGAGGATGGATAGTAGGGTTTCGATTGATTGGGTTATGAGCAATAGGAAGTAATGCAGGGGGCTGCACCGCACTCCACTTACAACATTAGAATCCTGATCCGAAACTGGTACGGCCATTCTTGTGGAAGATGGTTTAGTTACATCTTGGACTCCTTGATCTCCATTATTAAACTAATCTGAAACAGAACCAATACCTATAGCTCCGCTGAGTTCTTAATTAACAGAAAGGGAGATCCTAGAACCAATAGCAAGCTGAGATTGACATAGTTGAAAATTCCCACGACCATAGCCTAGGGAAGAGAAACAAATTCCTACTGCCGGTGGTATTCCACCTACCACCAGCAGTAGGCGTAACTCAAAGAAATTCTCAGAACCTAGAAATCGCCAAAGCATCTGAAAAAAGAACACTAACCAAAGCAGATTTTAGCTGAGTCACCTAGAATGCATTCCCAAGCATTGCAGAATGTTATGAGATGGGTTATCCGCCAATCTGTCTTACATAGAAACTAAGTTTGTGTGTTCTCTTACTCTCACCAATACTAAATACTGTCGCCTGTAAAAATATTGCTATGGCTGCATAATGGAAACTATAATGGCCTTTATGTAAACGCCACAATGTTACAGAATAGATTGAGATAGAAAGGCATTTCTTAGTAAACGTTGTTTAGTAATATACTTACTTTGGCATTTTTTACAAACACTGGTGTCCGTACTACAACAACTATATCTAAGAACGCTGTTATATTGGTTTGGTTGCCCATATAGTGACATTTGTTGGGAAACGTTGTCATATCTTAGGTTTTTTTATATAAAATCCATTCTTGTATCATCACATCCTATAATCTGTTAAAACAAAAATACATAATACATGCAAAATACATAAACAACCATCTCATTAGAACCCAACTACATCCATCAAGGTATAGGTAAACAGAATATTTACACCTAGGAATGATTCTCATACCCAAGCATGAGTTAGGGAGAATTCATGAAAATAGGAACTTCCTAGAAAATTAAGAATAATAAACTTAACACCTAGTTCATGTTTCAATTCCTAAATATACCTGAAATGATTTTCTTCATTAATTGTCAATGTAGGCCAGCACTTTCAAGTAATACTTCAAAAAAAGTTTTGGGAAAAGTGACTTGCTTAATGCCATCAGAGGAACTTAATGCTGCTCCAAATAATTGGAACACGAGCAAGAAGAAATTCACAGAACAGCTCATAGGCAGCCCATATGTTTTGCTCCATTACGACATGCTCCATCTAATGAAAAAAAAAAAAAAAAAAGCATAACAATAGAAAATCAGAATATAAAAGGTATTGTATATCTGTTGTTCGTAAATAGAGGAAAAGTAGTACAAGCGATCCAGTCCTCGAAAAGAAAGTGTGTCCAAGTCATGAGGTGTTTCAGCTCTTCAAGTATTAATTGTAAAGAAAGGCTAAATCCGCAACCCCAATTTTAGTTAAGAAAAGAGGCATAAAGTTACTAAACCCATACTCTACACTTTTTCCAACCTAATGGTCCACTTAAATAGAGTCTACAACAATCAAAGAATGGGAGAATAAAGAAAAACCATACTGAAATCGATGGTATCGGAGAAAAGCGGATGAGGAGTATACCTGCTATTTCACTGTCGCTACTCGAATACTTTTAGGAGAGCACCGATAGGCTCACGCACTTGACTCTTTGGACTTCTGAAGAACAAAGGGTGACACTAGGAGACTGAATTGAAAATCATAATAAAAACCAATGGTTTTAAGTTGAATCCAAAGAAACTGTAGAAATCGAAGGAGTCGTTGGAACAAATCAAATAATCAAACTTCACCGACAAAAAACATTCCGGATGGCAACGAAGACGACAACGACAAAGGAGACTAGGATTCAGATTCTGAATCCTCTCTTAACCAGAGTTTTGGGTGAAGGTGATTGTCAATCCACTCTTAACCAGAGTTTTGGGTGAAGGTGATGCTCAATCGAAAAGACGATTACGACAATCGAAAGACATCGATAGTAGCAGAGACGATGACACTAACAGCGAGGACTTGACTGCAAGGAGGAGTGAGAGCAGGGGAGAAGGGAAAGGAACAGACAAAGTATGGGAGGAAACAAAATGTAGTCTACAAGTTTAGCGGCAAAGAGGCGTGGGAAGTGGAAAGGAAACCTTACGACGGCATTTCCTATAAAATGCCGTTTGACACACTAATCAATACCTGCGTTTCTATACAAACGTTGTATTGTACAGTATCATTGGGTGCTTTTTCTACAAAATGCCGCATTGTACAATATCAATTTCTGTGTTTTCTTGGAAACGCCGCATTGTACAATGTCAATAGCTGTGTTTCGAAGAAAACACCACAGTGTATCATCTCAATAGTGGGATTCAAATTGTCTCCCGCCGCTGGAGGCTTTCCAGCGCCATCCAGCGGCTGGAATAACTCCGACACAAATCCCAATACATCGGGATTTGTGTTGGATAAACTCCAGCCGCTGGATGGCGCTGGAAAGCCTCCAGCGGCGGGAGACGATTTCTGTGCTCAATTGTGGCTTTTTCAGATAAATGTTGCATTATAAAAAAAATCATAGGAGTGCAGGTTTTGGTGGTATTTTAAGAATGCATGATGGTAGTGTGGCGGGATGGTATAGTGACCATCCTGGAGTGCTTGCTTCCGATTTTGTTGTCAAATTAGAGGAAATACTTGTAAGATCTATGCCCAAATTTCATAATGATATGACCATTATGGGCATGTGTTGGGTTTTTTCATGTGCAAACATTTAGGACAAACACCGTTGATGGCAATGATATATGAGAGAGGTGACACAAAACACTATCATGAACCTCCCGTGTCCTTAGAATGTAAGAAAGTGCACTAGAAGGAACCTCAGACCCAGACCAAACAATTTCCAAGAGTCTGGCATGAGCAAGCCTAAGTTGGCCAACCAAAAGGAGGTCCGGCTCATGACCAAGGAGGTGCGGTCGAATACCAGCCGCACGGTCCAGATGTTGAATGAAGGCTCCACCAATTGGATTTGAACCAGGACTGTCACACCCCAATTCTGGACAATCAGTGGTGTGATGAACCGTCATGTAAACCAACGGTTCAAACTAGGATCTCATCTAGGCCATACCCACCCGGTTAAACCAAGTACATTCCATAATAATAATCAGAGTAATTAAACAATAGCGGAAGTTTCTATTAATAATGAACTGAGTAGCTAATAGTGATAATAAATAATTAAATTTAATTATCTTCAAATAACTCAAGACATAAAGTAAAATAATCAATTACATGTTCCAGTAGTCAAAATAGGTAAGCTAATAAAAAACACATTGGTTGCACTCGCATGACGGATCATGCACATCCTCCACAGCTTCCACGTCTATAGCCGCCATGTGTCCATACAATGGTGCATTCACGTAGTCTTCTACAATAGGACATGCATCATCAACTAAAAATATTCGACGTCGAAAGGGTGAGGACACATCATGGCTCAGTGAGCAAACAAAACAATGCGCAATCATATGCATGCATTCAATTTATGTCTTTGGTCTGGTTTTAAGTTTGTAATGTGCTATAGAAAGGATTGGTGGCTACCGCACCTCTATACATGAGTGTGTGAATCAGCCCAATGGATCAAACTCCACTGTCGTCCCACATGCACCCACCATGGAATAGAGATAGAGCTAAAGTGTCTGGATCACACACTGTCAATACTTCTCTTGATGCCCTACCCATACCAATACGTAAGCCCCTATTGGTGAGGACTTGCAAACTAAGCTCGCAACTAACCAATCTTAATGCCATCTAAATGTATCTAAGGCCTCACCCTAGCATCCCTCAACATGTCCAAAGAAATAGAGCTAAGACCCCCCGACAGAGTTAAAGACCACACGGTCAGAGACCACCTCCCCTGATGCCCTACGACATAATAGTTCCACTAAGGTAATAGCGATACGACGATGTTAATGGGCAAGACTTGAGTAGAGATAGAGCTAGAGACTACAGTGCCACGTCCTCCCCCTGATGCTCCACTTGCATCCAGTACACTAACCATACACACAAGCACTTGCTAATTCCTAGCATCATCATCATCATGTCATAAATAGACAGAATTAAATATGCATGAGCAGAATATAATAGTAATATTGGATGACATGTGAGATGCATATTACAAACATACAAGCATAAAAACATTCATTTCATTAGACACATAAAATAAACAGTTTTTTATTATCCAATTAATTTAGGTCTTGTTCCCTCACATTTGATTGATGTTTGTTCCCCTCCCAAGCTTTGAAAGTCACTTTAAATAGCTTGTTATTATCCAATTAATTTAGGTCTTGTTCCCTCACATTTGATTGCTATTTGTTCCCCTCCCAAGCTTTGAAAGTCACTTTGAATCTATGGGGAACCTAAACAATTAATGTATTTAAGTTAGTATTCAAGTTTACTAGGTTACAGTAGTCAAAAACCTAATTTGAAGTCAAACAGGCTTTCTGAAACTGTATGGCTGCAGGTGTGGCTGCACTTGTGGTCTCAATATTTACAACCACAGCATGTGACCATACCTTCTCTGGGTTCTTCCCGAGAGCGTGTGATCGATCATGTGACTCCTGTGTGGTCGACCATAGCTGCGACCACACGAAGTTTTGGTCGATTCTTATCCTCAACCCAATCCCTTCATGAGTCGATTCCTTGGTTTATCATTAGGGTCCTTCCTATGATCGATTTATGGCCTTAAATTCATAATTTTTGCAAAGTTATTGGTCCTAACCTATTCCCCATGGTTTTTCCTCTGAGATTTGCTCATGGAGTCTCATGGTCGAGATCCTACTTTGATTCAGCATCTCAATTACAATGGGTGATCCTATTTTAGTGTTCTACTACTACAGGGAAAGGTTTTATACCTTGAATTTGTAGAGAACTATAACCTTCTCTGCAATTTTTCCTCCTAGTCTTCTTCTCCAGATCTCCTTATCTTTCTCTTCCTCTCTCTCTTTCAATTTGGATTCTAAAAGAATGAGAGAGGCTAAGGGACGTCCTGTATACAGAGAGAAATTCTCCATATAGAGTTTCACTTTAATTAAGAAAGAGATCCCTTAGTTTAGGAAAGTTTTCAAAACTCGGAGTCGGTCTCATCATCATTTGGTTGCACATGTGGTCGCAGAATTCATTGACCACTCGTCTCAAATATGCAACCACACTTTGGATTTTTGAGTGGTCTCTCTATTTTAAGGTGTAGTCGACCATACCAGCTCAGGTATGCTACCACACACTCCAAATCGACTGGTTTTGGGTTAATTTACATACTTAACCTTGTGGTTTCTTCACGCATTTGGTCCACTTGGTCCGACCATGATAAGAAGACCTGACAAGACATGGTTAAACCAAGTTAGTAGAGTGTGGGTCTTACATGGACACCCTCTCCCTATATGGAAAGACTATCTCTAATGGTTTGAAGAAGGTAAGAATGGAGGAAAATCCTTCCCTTTCCATTATGGGATCCTATACTTACTGGTTTGAGCAAAAGGGAGATTTTAATCTCTATTCTCTTAATTAGTTTGACAAACCCAAGAGATTGAGAGAGGGATTCTGACGCATGAACTGAGTGAGAGAGAGAGAGAGAGAGAGAGAGAGAGAGAGAGAGAGAGAGAGAGAGAGAAAGTAAAAGAAAGCAAGAAGAACAGAGAAACTCTTCTCTCATTACCGCCCAGCAAAGAGGAGACATAGAGGAGAAAGTAAAGAAAGAGAGGAGGAGAATCAACCTCTGGATTGTAGACTTCGTTACTAGAAACTTGGAGATCAAGGGAGACAAACATTATAAGTTTTCCCTCCCTTTAAAACCTGAACTGTCTATTAGAGATTTAAAAGAAGATGATCTAGTAATGGTGGAAGGGAATAGTGTTTCTTCACCTTAATGGCTATGGTGCCATAATTGAGTGTCTAAGACACCATTAAGGGAAGAATTGTCCCTCACCATTAATGGTAGAGATGTGAACCATTTGGACTGCCATCTATAGATCCAAACAGTGAACGGTAGTGTACTTGGCATATCGGTTGAGTGAAATCGGATCAATTGGATTGAGAATAAACAAAGAGACTGAGAAAAATATCCACGAACTTTGAAAACCATAGAATGACCTTTAGGGATCTTGAGTTGACCCTTGGACACTCGGATCATTTATTAATGAAAGGATCCGAATGCTTTAAGATTGGATCTGGAGTTTAGAACCAGATCAGGTATCTCATTATTCTGACAAATCGAAATAACAAACAAAACCTAGCATAGAAATTGAGTTTGGACTGGAGCCCAAACTCCATACATAAACTAAGAAAAATATGGGAATTTCATCGAAAGAGTTTGGAGATCATCGAACCATGTTCTGATGTGCGGATGATGGGACGAGCCGCAGGACCCTGTCGTTGTGATGTGTGGTCAAACACCAACCGTACGCCATTTCGATGGAGGATCTCAGTTGACCTTGGCCGGTGGCTGTCTCTAATTTATTTAGATTTTATCAAGGCCTTGGAACCTAGTTTTGACCATTCCATGATGTGAAATCCATTGCGCATCATGTTTATCTGAAGTAAGTTTTGGTTTACCCTATGAAATGATTAACTATGCCTCAACTCCATTTTGTGAGATCTTAAACCCAGTCTACTAGAGGTAGGCAACCTTTTTTGGTGCGGGTATTGTCAAACGACCACGTTTTGATGTGCGGTTGGTGACACGTGCCGCACGCCTGGTAGAGCAGACCATGTGGTCTACTACGTGCCGCACGTGATTTTGGCCCCAGATGTTGACCATCCTTGGTCAGTAGCTTACTGGAATTTTTGTAAGCCTGGTATGGGTTTAGATCTCCGAAATCAAATGTCTAAGAGCATTATTTAGCTTGGTTAAGCTAATTACCCTATATCTGTTTGGACAGCTTGCTGCTTACTCTTTTAATGGCAAGAAACCCTTGGACTGCCGCACGCCACGAACCCCGGTCTAACCTTACATTTCGTGTCGTGACCCGTCTACATATCATGGTCGAGCCAAGTGGACCAAGTGTGTGAAGAAAAACCAAGACCCAATATGAAAATTTACTCAAAAATAGTCAAAATGAGGGTAGGGTCGCAGGTTTTAACAGGCAGGTCCGACCCCCCCCCATCGACCCCCACCATCGACCCGTAACCAGGGGTCGCAGAGGTCTATGAATGTGTCCGACCCCCCCATCGACCCCCGGTAATCGAGAAAAACAGCACGAACCAAAAATCAGGAAACGTTCCTAATTTCAATTGGAACCTTTCCTAAACTCATTGGGATTTATTTTGGGAGGTTTTACTCTATAAATAGGACGTCCCTAAGCCTCTTCCACTCCTTTTACAACCCTAATTGGATTGAGAGAAAGAGAAGAGAAGGAAGAGAAGGAGAAGAGAAAGAGAATTGAAGAAGAAGACCAAGGAGGAGATAATTCAGAGGAAACTCTAAATCTCGGCAAACCTAAGGTATAAATACATTCCCCATGATTTATTTAAGACCTTAGAATGGTTTATGAAGAGGGTATGACTTAGAAGAAACCCAAATCACCCATCCATGGTTAGGTTTCAATGAAAACCATGGAGGAGATCATTGAAACCATGTAGGTGAATAAAGAATAGTTCTAAACCATAGAACATGTATGGAATGGACTATAGAAGCAAGCCATAGGACCCCAAACATGAATGAATGAAAGAAATTTGATATTTTTTACTCAAACCATGGGGGGTCGCACCTAGGGTCAATGGAACATCCGACCCTAGCATCGACCTCCAGCATTCGGGAAACCCAGAAAAGGGGTGGTCGCACCTAGGGTCGATGGAACATCCGACCCTAGCATCGACCCCTAGTATTCGGGAAATCTAGAAAAGGGGTGGTCGCACCCAGGGTCGATGGAACCTTCGACCCTGGCATCGACCCTACAACAGGGGGTCGCAAAAAACTACTACTCTACCTGCGACCCGTCCTGCTACCCCCAGTTAACAGCAAATTATAAAAATTAGAATAAATTCTAATTAAATTCTATCGACTTTCTTAGGTCTTCTAGCAATAAAATATTGTTATAAAGGTGATTCTTAAGGCTTGAAAGAGGATCTACTAGCAAGCAAAGGTGTGGAAACAGGACTCTAAACTAATTGATTAATAACAAATTATTTTTATTTCTTGAGTCCAATGCCATATTGATTCTATGCGTGTATGCTTATATGTGCATTCAACATGTCATCCAATATTTCTATTATTTGTTCATGCATATTTACTTTATTGTTTATAACATGATGGTGATGATGATGATAGGAATAGGCATGTGAATGTATGTGTGTGGTTGGTGTACTTAATGCGAGTGAGTATCAGGGGAGGTGTGATGGGGACGTCAATAAACGTTAACCTTTGGCGGGTCTCAGTACTTTAGCTTTATCTCTAACTCAAGTCTTGTGCATTAGCATCGGCATATTGCCATTACCTTAGCAAAACTATTACGTCATAGAGTATCAGGGGAGGTGGTCTCGGTCCTTGTAGTCTCTGACTCTACCGGAGGGCCTTAGCTCTATCTCTATGGACGTTCTGAGGGATGCTGGGGTGAGGCCTTGGATACACTGTTTGGCATTAGGATTGGTTAGTTGCGAGCCCAGTTTGCAAGCCCTCGCCAGTAGGGGCTTACGTGTTGGTATGGCACTGTACAGCAATAAACGTTAACCTTTGTTGTACAATGTTATGGTAGGGTGGATGGGGACGACAATAAACGTTAACCTTTGGGCGAACTTCCACACCCTGTGTATAGAGGTGGGGTCAATAAACGTTAACCTTTGACCACCTAAACCTTTCTATTGAGCATTGCAAACTTTAAACCAGACCAAACATATAAATTGACTGCATGCATATGTATTGTTGTATTATTTTGTTTACTCACTGAGCTCAAGTTGGAGAGCTGACCCTCGCACACGATTCTTTTTAGTTTCTGATGTTGCAGGTACTATGATTGAAGGTTATGTCGACACGCCAACATATGAACATGTGACGACTGTGATGAGCAAGCTGTGGAGGATGAACATGGTTCGTTAAGCGAGCGTTTCAACGGTGGATACGTTTAGTGTTTAGTTTTCGTATTTGGATATTGTAACATGTATTAATTATGTTTTGGTTACTTGGAAATAAATGAAATATTAATTATTTATCATGATTAGACCTCAGTTCATTATCTGTAAGACTTCCGCTATTTACTTTATTACCTCTGATTAATGTGGAATATGTTTTGGTTTATCATATGTGGGATAGCCTATTATGAGATCCTGATTGAATGGTTGGTTTATTGACGGTTCATCACACCATTCTGGTTGGTGCAAAATTGGGGTGTGACAACTTGGTATCAGAGCTCTCTCAGGCTTTCCCATGAAACCTGAATACTTCCACTAGAGTCCATGAACTGAGTTAGGATAAATTAAAAGCTTTAATACAAACACACAATAAGCACCTGTGTTGGTTGAGACAGAACTTAAACAAGACAATAATGTACATATAAAAGGTGGAACCATATATATACACTCAAACAGAAAGAGAAGACCAAAAATTTATCCTGATAAACAAATAATATAGGGTATTATTATAAGTTGGATAGTTATCTAAGTATACAAGTGATATTGTACAGTAGAAAGAAGAAAGCATCTATACAACAGAAAAGTTGGAATACCGAGTTGGTACTCACGAGATGTGAAACTCGATGTATAACAAAGAAAGAAGAAAAATGGCTAATAATGCCAAAACCCCTGTAGAGATAAAGGAAAAGATCTCGGGCTGAATGCGACAGAGATAGGAGAACAATAGCTATACACCAAAAATGAGAGTAACTATAAAAAAAAATAAAGCTATACTCCTGGGTAACATGGAGACTCAGAGTGAGATCCATTACAAGCTGATCTATTGCCCACTAAGCAAGAAGAGGATGTTGCAACTTGACCCCACCACTATCTGGGTTGAGAATGGGTAATGAAAACTCATCTGAGCAGATGCTAGATAATGATAATTAGATTAGAGCGAATTAAAGGAGGTGAACAACTAGGCCACTCCAGCCAATCACCTGGACTACCCAAGTTGCTGATGTTACATCAACACCTCCGAGTCAGACCAAGTACGATATCAATTGGCAGCAACATTGTACCCCAACACCTATTAGCTATAACACAGTGCATACCATACAGCAAGACCCTGTAATGCACATCCCAGTGCAGAAGCTTGGTGCATAACAAGCAGTGTATCAAGGTGGCCTTTATCAGCCAACGATTTATGGGATAGCTGCATCATGACAAAATGATCTGACCAAGGATTGAGGGATATTTTCTGAAAATGAAGCCTTAAACGTTTTCAGCAAAGGATCAAATCTATTGTGGCCATGTAACTAGATATGTTTATATAGGATGTGGTGCATTATTGATTTACTCTTATGATTATAGAGGATGCTCATACCAGATTTTAATTTCTTGTACCTTGACAGGATACCTTATTGATTTAACCTGTCAATTGGAGTTATAGATATTGTTTCTTTAGTATTAGTCTTGATTATACCAATCTGAGCCACTCTTATGATCGACAACATGAACAGAGATACGAACTAAATGAACAGTTAAATGTTTAATCATGTTGAGCGTACATCTTCTGATTTATACCTGATTTACTGATGTACGAAATCTTCTTCAGATTTATTCCTGTAATGCCTTGACCATTGGCATTATATATTCGATAGAACCGTACTCTTGAGGTTAAGAATTATAAAACCTCTATTTCCATGAATTTAGACCACCGTGTAACTTAACGACTTTTTAATGCCAGTTGGATTACCATAGAATTACTCTTGATTCTTTAAACCTAGGTTCACTAGATAAAGCAAGTGTTTGTCATTATGCTAAATCGATAGAAGGAAGTGAATCACTTTTGGATGAACATTTTGATTCATACACTCCCTGACCTTTGTTGATTAAGATGTTTAGTGATAATGGAATTATTGGAAGAAAGATGATTGGATTCAGATTAAATACTATGGCCAATGAACCTCAGATGAAGTAATGGAGAATCTATTTTGAGATTGCTAAATGGATGGATATGAGTCATGTCTATAAAAAGAGTGCATAAGCAAAAATGAGAACTATCAAGAGTAGCCAGTAAAGAAATAGATAGCACTCAAGTAGAGTTAAAGATGGTTATATCGGTATGAATTTTGACAAGGTAGAAGATTCCTAAAGGCAAATTTAAGAGTGGATACCAGGATAAAGTCATGGCATAAGTAGTACTCGATTTAATACAATGATAATTGAATTATGCCCAATGTTGAGGGATATGATTAAGTAAAGACCAAAATAGTTTGGCTGAATTAATGCATTTATAAGCATATACCCTAATGCTTATAGATAGACTTGGGATATGAAGTAACAATCACAAGATATTTTTCGAGGTATATGGAAGAGAGAGCAAGGTAGA
>CM053269.1:27182877-27214640 GCA_028583415.1 Protea cynaroides
TGACCTGCTGGGAGTTAACTGGATTGCCTCCAAATTTTTCAACATCACTCCGGACTACATTGAAGTCGCCAATAACCGACAAGGGCCATTGACAGAGGCTGCATAAGATTTAAGATCCTGCCATAACTGATTTCTAGCAATAGGATCGTTAGATCCATAAACCACTGAGCAGAAGAACTGAAAGCCATTATTGGTTTGAGAAATTGTGCAATGAATGACCTGGGAGGAAGCTCCCACTTTCACAATTTTGAATCGTAAGAGATCCCAAAAAACAATAATATGAGTCTGACTGAGGTCAGAAGCATAGCATATGAATCATAGATTCAATTTTGTTTTCTTCTTCTCTATATTATTTCCAACTTCACAATATATTAAATTTATCGATAAAAAAATTATATAAAAAAAAAACCCATCACATACTTCGATGAGCTAAAATGAGTGCGACCTAATAAAGTAAGCAAATAGACATATTAAAACAGAAAAAAAAATACAATGAAGCAAGAAAAAAAAAGAAAAAACAAAATCAGATTCCTGACTAGAATAGAAACAAAAGAAAATAATCAGACTTGAAAGATGATACTATTAGTATTATTCGAGTTCTATTGCCACATGGTAAATTGTGTTCCCCTCTTATTGTAGCTTAATGACCGAATATTAGGGTTTCCTCTCTTACTTAGGCCTTGGAGACACATGGGCCCGTAAGGGGGTTACCATCATGACTGTGAACTCCATCCTCTCGAACATATCAACATCATGTCCTTCCACACCCATCCATTTGAAATCTCTGACCGAATTAGCCAGAAACTACTCCATATGCAAGGTGCCTAACCCAAGTCCGCGGCAAATCCTCCTACTTGTACTAAAAGACATCATCTTAATCTCCTTGCTCCTTGTGATATCGACTTCTTGGTATTCATCACCCGAGAACCTCTCTGGCTTGAACTCCATGGGATCTTTCCACACTTTTGGGTCCCGCCCCATCTCACCCACCATAAAATTCGCCAAAGCATTCTTGGGGATGAGATAACCATTCAACACAATATCTTCCTTGATGGTATGCGGCAGTACGAAATGCGTAGGTGGGTGTAGCCTTAGTCCTTTTGACACCACCGCCTTTAGATATGGCATCTTCCCCAAATCATCTTCTTTAATCTCTTCTGCTGAACCCACAACTCCTTGGATCTCAGAATAAAGCTTTTCTTGGATGTTCTAGTTCTTTACTAGGTTTGCCATGATCTATTCGAACAACGTCGATGTCGTGTCACTGCCGACGTCCAGAACCTCAGAGATGAGAGTAGCTATTTCTTGGTCTACGAGCTTCCTTCCACCTTCTTCTTTGATTTCAAGATCAAATAGTGAATGATGTAAGAAACAAAAATGTTTTCATCTGGGTTTTGTTGTTTTACCTTCTCCCTTCGTTCATGCATGGCTTTTATTATAGGTAGTAGAAAAGATAAATGTCTACTGTGCAAATTAAGCATTTCATGCCAACTTTTTCTGAAAATGAATTTCCCCAATCTTGGGAACAATGAGAACACACCAAGTCCTTAGAATTTGGCCAATTTAGCCCTCTCCGTTTCTTCAATCTCTTTGATGATATTCTCATCAAATTTCTCACCAAAGCACAAGAAAAGCAACAAGCAAAACATGGCATATCGAAAGCAGTCTACCATAGGTTGTGGCGCAAGCGTCCCATACCACCCACCTTCCTCCTTATCGACTTAACTAGACATCATGAATTAAACATGGATCAGTCACTTTTGTGGAAAGGTAGCAAGTGTCCCATATCGTCCACCCTCCAATCCTTATCGGCATTGCTGATCCCAAACACAAGTATGCATATGCATGATCACACAGAAGAGTTTATTGGATGACATGTTATCTCACAAGAACATATTTTCAATCGCATCCATCACACATCATAATCAATATAGCTAACTCTACCAGACAAAGGTTTAGTTTCCTTACAGACGGTTGGAGAGTAAAGTCTTCGGCAAATCTATCAGGTAGTTGCCTACAGGAGTCCTCGTAGCTAAGGTTCAAGATCATAAACAATAACATTGGTTAACATGTTATTCAATAGAATTAATCAGGTTTCTCTTTAAGTTCATTATTCTGGTGCTCAAAGCGTTAATAGCTTATCTGATAACTCATGCCTATTATTTACTATGTGTTTATCATGACATAACATTAAAGGTTTCATTATTCCTTTCATTCATTATCGTTTGTAACCTTAAAGTATACCTAAACTTGCAACAAGCCTGTTGTCTACAAGAGATAGGTGAAATGAACACTAACTGTCCCCAAGACAACATACTCACTAACTAAAAGTTTCTTTTAAAAGCCTTAATACTAAGAAGGACTTCTTATAATGAAATCAGGGGTTCTAGCATCATACAGGGGTTCTAGTTACTAGTCTCTAAGGTTCAATACATGCTGTCCAAGGGTTTCTTGCCATTAAAAGAGTAAGCAGCAAGCTGTCCAAACAGATATAGGATAATTAGCTTAACCAAGCTAAATAATGCTCTTAGACATTCGATTTCGGAGATCTAAACCCATACGCAGGCTTACAAAAATTCAGTAAGCTACTGACCAAGGATGGTCAGCATCTGGGGCCGAAATCACGTGCGGCACGTAGTAGACCACACGGTCTGCTCTACCAGGCGTGCGGCATGTGTCACCAACCGCACATCAAAATGTGGTCGTTTGACAATGCCCGCACCAAAAAAGGTTGCCTACCTCTAGTAGACTGGGTTTAAGATCTCACAAAATGGAGTTGAGTCATAGTTAATCATTTCATAGGGTAAACCAAAACTTACTTTAGGTAAACATGATGTGCAATGGATTTCACATCATGGAATGGTCAAAACTAGGTTCTAAGGCCTTGATAAAATCTAAATAAATTAGAGACAGCCACCGGCCAAGGTCAACTGAGATCCACCATCGAAATGGCGTACAGTTGGTGTTTGACCACACATCACAACGATAGGGTCCTGCGGCTCGTCCCATCATCCGCACATCAGAACATGGTTCGATGATCTCCAAACTCTTTCGATGAAATTCCCATATTTTTCGTAGTTTATGTACGGAGTTTGGGCTCCAGTCCAAACTCAATTTCTATGCTAGGTTTTGTTTGTTATTTCGATTTGTCAGAATAATGAGATACCCGATCTGGTTCTAAACTCCAGATCCAATCTTAAAGCATTCGGATCCTTTCATTAATAAATTATCCGAGTCTCCAAGGGTCAACTCAAGATCCCTAAAGGTCATTCTATGGTTTTCAAAGTTCGTGGATATTTTTCTCAGTCTCTTTGTTTATTCTCAATCCATTTGATCCGACTTCACTCTACTGATATGCCATGTACACTACCATCCACTGTTTAGATCTGTAGATGGCAGTCCACGTGGTTCACATCTCTACCATTAATGGTGAGGGATGATTCTTCCCTTGATGGTGTCTTAGACACTCAGTTACAACACCATAGCCATTAAGGTGAAGAAACACTATTCCCTTCCACCATTACTAGATCATCTTTTTTAAATCTCTAATAGACAGTTCAGGTTTTAAAGGGAGGGAAAACTTACAATGTTTGTCTCCCTCAATCTCCAAGTTTCTAGTAACGAAGTCTACAATCCAGAGGTTGATTCTCCTCCTCTCTTTCTTTACTTTCTCCTCTATGTCTCCTCTTTGCTGGGCGGTAATGAGAGAAGAGTTTCTCTATTCTTCTTGCTTTCTTTTACTTTTTTCTCTCTCTCTCTCTCTCTCTCTCTCTCTCTCTCTCTCACTCAGTTCATGCGTCAGAATCCCTCTCTCAATCTCTTGGGTTTGTCAAACTAATTGAGAGAATAGAGATTAAAATCTCCCTTTTGCTCAAACCAGTAAGTGTAGGATCCCATAATGGAAAGGGAAGAATTTTCCTCCATTCTTACCTTCTTCAAACCATTAGAGATAGTCTTTCCATGTAGGGAGAGGGTGTCCATGTAAGACCCACACTCTACTAACTCGGTTTAACCGTGTCTTGTCAGGTCTTCCTATCATGGTCGGACCAAGTGGACCAAATGCATGAAGAAACCACTCAAAACCAGTCGATTTGGAGTGTGTGGTAGCATACCTGAGCTGGTATGGTCGACTACACCTTAAAATAGAGAGACCACTCAAAAATCCAAAGTGTGGTTGCATATTTGAAACGAGTGGTCAATGAATTCTGCGACCACATGTGCGACCAAATGATGATGAGACCGACTCCAAGTTTTGGAAACTTTCCTAAACTAAGGGATCTCTTTCTTAATTAAAGTGAAACTCTATATGGAGAATTTCTCTCTATATATAGGACGTCCCTTAGCCTCTCTCACTCTTTTAGAATCCAAATTGAAAGAGAGAGAGGAAGAGAAAGATAAGGAGATTTGGAGAAAAAGACTGGGAGGAAAAATTGCAGAGAAGGTTATAGTTCTCTACAAATTCAAGGTATAAAACCTTTCCCTGTAGTAGTAGAACATCTAAAATAGGATCACCCATTGTAATTGAGATGCTGAATCAAAGTAGGATCTCGACCATGAGACTCCATGAGCAAATCTCAGAGGAAAAACCATGGGGAATAGGTTACGACCAATAACTTTGCAAAAATTATGATAAGGCCATAAATCGATCATAGGAAGGACCCTAATGATAAACCAAGGAATCGACTCATGAAGGGATTGGGTTGAGGATAAGAATCGACCAAAACTCTGTGTGGTCGCAGCTATGGTCGACCAGACAGGAGTCACATGATCGATCACACGCTCTCGGGAAGATCCCAGAGAAGGTATGGTCACATGCTGTGGTTGTAAATATTGAGACCACAGGTGCAGCCACACCTGCAACCATACAGTTTCAGAAAGCCTGTTTGACTTCAGATTAGGTTTTTGACTACTGTAACCTAGTAAACTTGAATCCTAACTTAAATACATTAATTGTTTAGGTTCCCCATAGATTCAAAGTGACTTTCAAAGCTTGGGAGGGGAATAAATAGCAATCAAATGTGAGGGAACAAGACCTAAATTAATTGGATAATAACAAGCTATTTAAAGTGACTTTCAAAGCTGGGGAGGGGAACAAACATCAATCAAATGTGAGGGAACAAGACCTAAATTAATTGGATAATAACAAGCTGTTTATTTTATGTGTCTAATGAAATGAATATTTTTATGCTTGTATGTTTGTAATATGCATCTCACATGTCATCCAATATTACTGTTATATTCTGCTCATGCATATTTATTTCTGTCTATTTATAACATGATGATGATGCTAGGAATAAGCATGTGCTTGTGTGTATGGTTAGTGTACTGGATGCAAGTGGAGCATCAGGGGGAGGACGTGGCACTGTAGTCTCTAGCTCTATCTCTACTCAATTCTTGCCCACTAACATCGTCGTATCGCTATTACCTTAGTGGAACTATTATGTCGTAGGGCATCAGGGGAGGTGGTATCTGACCGTGTGGTCTTTGACTCTGTCGGGGGGTCTTAGCTCTATTTCTATGGACATGTTGAGGGATGCTAGGGTGAGGCCTTAGATACATTTGGATGGCATTAAGATTGGTTAGTTGCGAGCCTAGTTTGTAAGTCCTCACCAATAGGGGCTTACGTATTGGTATGGGTAGGGCATCAAGAGAAGTATTGACGGTGTGTGATCCAGACACTTTAGCTCTATCTCTATTCCATGGTGGGTGTATGTGGGACGACAATGGTGTTTGATCTAATGGGCTGATTCACACACTCGTGTATAGAGGTGCGGTAGCCACCAATCCTTTCTATAGCACATTGCAAACTTAAAACCAGACCAAAGACATAAAATGAATGCATGCATATGATTGCGCATTCTTTTGTTTGCTCACTAAGCCATGATGTGTGCTCTCCCTTTCGACATCGAATATTTTTAGTTGATGATATAGGTCATATTGTAGAAGACTACGTGAATACACCATTGTATGGACACATGGCGGCTATAGATGTGAAAGCTGTGGAGGATGTGCATGATCCGTCATGCGAGTGCAACCAATGTGTTTTTTATTAGCTTACCTATTTTGACTACTGGAACATGTAATTGATTATTTTACTTTATGTCTTAAGTTATTTGAAGATAATTAAATTTAATTATTTATTATCACTATTAGCTACTCAGATCATTATTAATAAAGACTTCCGCTATTGTTTAATTACTCTGATTATTATTGTGGAATGTACTTGGTTTAACCGGATGGGTATGGCCTAGATGAGATCCTAGTTTGAACCGTTGGTTTACATGATGGTTCATTACACCACTGGTTGTCCAGAATTGGGGTGTGACAGTCCTGGTTCAAATCCAATTGGTGGAGCCCTCATTCAACATCTGGACCGTGCGGCTGGTATTCGATCGCACCTCCTTGGTCATGAGCCGGACCTCCTTTTGGTTGGCTAGCTTAGGCTTGCTCATGCCAGATTCTTGGAAATTGTTTGGTCTGGGTCTGAGGTTCCTTCTAGTGCACTTTCTTACATTCTAAGGACACGGGAGATTCATGATAGTATTTTGTGTCACCTCTCTCATATATCATTGCCATCAATGGTGTTTGTCCTAAACGTTTGCACATGAAAAGACCCAACACATGCCCATAATGATTATATCATTATGAAATTTGGGCATGGATCTTACAAGTATTTCCTCTAATTTGACAACAAAATTGGAAGCAAGCAGTCCAGGATGGTCATTATTGTAGGATTACAATACAAATCCAAAGAAACTTCATTCATGATAAATCCCATATGGAATATAAAATACATCTGAGTTAAACACAATTAACTAAAATAACTTGAACATACCTTTTCGTTGAAGATTATTTTCCGACCTTTGCTTGACACCTGATTCCTGCAGAGATCTTCTACAATCTCCTCCCCCTTAGGTATGGGACCTCTTGATTATGCACACTTGGAGAGAGACTATAGGGACCCCTGATCCATATTTATAATCTTTTGGAATTCAAATCTATCCCAAACCCATAATAGGATAGATTTGAATTATATTTGATAAATGGATAATCAAATCTATCCTTTATTGGATTTCATCCATAATAGGATAGATTTAAATTATATTTGGTAAGGGGATAATCAAATATTCTTTATTGGATTCCCACCAGTCTAATAAGGGAAAGTAAATGTAATGTTGCCCATATTATAAAATAGGAATGATTTTATAATCTCCCACTTGGGCTACATTATTCCACAAGACTTGGCTTAATACTGCCTTTTGAGACTTGGCTTAATAAATAAAGCTTTCACTTATACTAGCGAGAGTGTAAATGCTAAATCATGAAAGAAAACAATTGTATTAATCACTATGTCCATAAAACCACAGACAAAATAATACAATCAAGTATCAATGATTTTACAAAATTAGATCAAAAGATTCGACTATGCCCATACAAGAAACATGATCCTTGAAGATTCCCACTAGTAGAGCTTTTGTCAATGGATCAGCAACCATATCTACAGTCGAAATCTTTTCTACAATGATGTGATTATCATCAACTTTTTCCTTTATTAACAGATACTTGATATCAATGTGTTTTGAAGCACCAGTTCTCTGATTATTTTTAGAGAAAGATATAGCTGACTGATTATCACAATATACTAATAATGGTCTGGAGATGATTTCCACAATCTTCAGACTAGAAATGAAATTCCTCAGCCAGATTGCCTGCTTCGTGGCTTCGAACAATGCTACAACTTCTGCCTCCATCGTAGAAGATGCTAAAATTATTTGCTTCACACTTTTCCAAGAAATAGCTCCTCCAGCCATCATAAAATGTATCCCGAAGTAGATTTCCGTCATCGGGGCATCCGTCTGAATCTGCATCGAATAACCCACAATCTCAAGGGTATCATTGCGGCCATAGGTAAGCATATAATCTTTTGTCCTCTGCAAATATCGCAAGACTTTCTTCACGGCTGTCCAAAGGAGCCAAACCCGCATTAGATTGAAAACGTCCCAAAACACTTACCGCAAAAGCGATATCGGGCGAAGTGCGCACTGTGCATACATAAGGCTGCCCTGCAGATGCATAAGGCTTATCAGTCATAGACCTTCTTTCAATCTCATTCCGAGGGCACTGGGTCTTGTTTAACTTGTCTCACTTGCTGATGGGTGCTTCACCAGCTGAACAGTTTGACATATTGAATCTCTTGAGTACACGATCAATATAAGCCCTTTGAGACAGTCCCAATAGTCTACGTCTTCTATCACGATTGATTTCAATACCCAGTACAAAAGAGCCCTCACCCATATCTTTCATTTCAAAGTTCTCGACGTAAATTGCTTGGTCTTTGCAAGTAAACCCAAATCACTCTCGGCAAGCAAAATGTCATCTACATATAACACCCGGGAAAAATAAACTTGCTCCCACCGATTTTGTGATAGATGCATTGATCAATAGCACTCTCAACAAAACCAAAAGATGATATAATCTGGTGGAACTTTAGATACCATTGTCTAGAAGCTTGTTTGAGACCATAAATGGATTTGTTGAGCTTACAAACCATTCCTTCCTTGCCTTGTACCTCAAAAACCAATGTTGTCGCATGTAAACTTCCTCAATCAAGTCTCCATTCAAAAAGGCTGTTTTGACATCCATCTGATGTAATTCTAGATCATAATGCGCCACGAATGCCATAATAATTCTGAAGGAATCCTTCGAGGAGACTGGAGAAAATGTCTCCTTGAAGTCAACTCCCTCTCTCTGTGTGAATCCCTTAGCTACTAGCCTGGCCTTGTAGCGCTCAATTCTTCCCCTGGAGTCACACTTAGTCTTGAAAATCCATTTGGAGCCTATGGGTTTACAAGAATTAGGTAGATCTACAAGAGTCCAAACACCGTTGTTAGCCATGGATGACAATTCATCTTTCATAGCTTCCAACCATTTCGGTGCATTGGAACTATTCATGGCATCCTTAAAACTTAAGGGATCTATTGCTTGACCAATGTCAAATTCTCCTTCAGTTAAGTATAAAATGAAGTCAGAAGAAATAACACTCTTGCGTTGTCTAGTAGATCTCCTAACCATCTCTTCAGGTTCTGTAATCAACACTGGTGCCGTAGGTTGATCAGGTACCTCAATTCCCGTAAGGTGCTCTGTCATTGGTGGGACCAAAGGATGCATAACAGTAGGGATAATAGGGCTGGGAATCATTGAATTAGGAAATACAAGGACCTCATCAAATTCCAAGCTTCTAGGTTCTACTAATTCACAGGAGTCTTCAATGAACTTGGCATGAATAGTCTCAACTATCCGATTGGTAGAATTGGGACAGTAAAATCTAAATCCCTTGGATCTAGCAGGATAGCCAACAAAATGACAATCGACCGTCGTCCTGGATCCATAACTTTTCATGAGGATTATATAATCGGCTTTCGCTCGCATCCCCAAACATGTAGATGATTCAAACTTGGTTTTCTACCAGTCCATAGCTCAAAAGGTGTTTTGGTAACAGATTTACTTGGCACCCTATTGAGTATGTAAGTGGCAGTTTTTAGAGCTTCCCCCCAAAGAAAATCTGAAAGATTTGAGTTACTAATCATACTTCTCATCATGTATTTTAGAGTCTTATTCCTTCTTTCGACAACTCCATTTTGTTGAGGGATTCCTGGCATGGAATATTGAGCAATAATGCCATGCTCTTGTAAGAACTTGGCAAAAGGACCAAGGTGTTGAGTAGAATCACCCGGCTTACCATAATATTCACCTCCTCGATCTGATCCGACAATTTTTTATCCTTTTTTGACAAAAAATTCTCCACTTCCATTTTGTAGATTTTAAAAACATCCAGTGAACTTGATTTGTCAGCCAACAGGTAGACATAACCATATCTTGAATAATCATCAATAAATGTAATAAAATATCGATGACCTCCAATAGAAGAAGAGGGAAAAGGATCGTTGATGTCAGTATGAATCAGTTCCAACAAGTCATTGCTGCGAACTGACTTCTTCTTCCTGTTTCTAGTCATTTTTCCTTTGATACTGATCCCACGTACATGCATATCATCAAAATGTAAAGGTTTCGTAATTCCATCAATGATAAGTCTTTTCATACGCTCCACCGAAATATGTCCTAAGCGCCGTGCCAAAGAGTAGAGGGAAGACTCATCTAGCATAGGACGTTTAGAAGACACATTCAAAACAATAGAAAGTGTTAAATTCAATTGATATAAACCATTCACTACCCTTCCATTTCCAACTACGTAAGAATTCAGGACATAAATCAAAACCATTCTTATTAAAACTTAAACTGTATCCATTATTTACTAGTCTTGATACAGAAATCAGATTCTTCTTCATTGAGGGAACATATACAGTGTCTTCCAAATCTATAAAAATTTCTGAAGTCAGAAACAGTCTAATTACTCCAATGACCTCCACTGCTACTTTCACACCGTTCCCTACAAACACATTAACCTCATCCCTGCTTGGTGCTCTGTGGCTTAGAAATCCCTGTAAGGAATGAGTGACATGAATGGATGACCCAGAGTCAACCCACCAGGAATCTATAGGAGCATCAATTAGAAAAGACTCAAAACATACTAAAGATAGATGAGTACCGCATTCTTTTCGCTTATTCAACCAGGCCCATGCCGCTCGACAGTCTTTCTTCATGTGTCCCTTTTTCTTACACCAGAAGCACTCCACGCCATTCATGTCTTTCTTCTCATCATTTCTTTTCAAGGTATATGATTTATCATAGGGTTTTCTATTTCCCTTCTTGGAAAACTTTTTCTTCTTTTGAGGTCCTACACCTCCAACTCCCCTTCCCTTTTTAGGAAAAGTTTTGTGCTGAACCAAATTTGCACTTTTTGGTTTCTTCTTTTTCAATCTATCCTCTTCTTGAGAGCAAAAGAAATCAAATCATCCGGACTCCAACCGTCTTTCCGAGTATTGTAGGATACATGAACTCGACTATATTCATTTGGGAGAGAAGTCGAGGCAAGATAAACTAGAAAATCATCATCCAAAGAGGTTCCCAAACCCTTAAGTTTTTCCTTTTTGCAACCAATCCGAGTATGTGTTCTCGAATACGCCATTTGAATCAAATCTTGATCCCGTTAGAGCGCCATCGGACTAATTTTTAGACTTTTATTTGTCACATTAAATTTTGTCTCATGATCTCCGTCATGTATTCTTTTGCGGTATCTTTCATCCGAGACTACCACGAAGAGATTCAGAAACAGAATTTTTCATCAGGATTAGGGATTTTCTATTAGAAGCTTCCCACATCTCTATTTTCAGTATCTGAGCAGGAGATCTCTCAGGAGTGATTGGAGCAGGTTTCTCCTCTCTGAGAGCTAAGTCTATATCTAATATGCTGAGTTGGGTTTCCACTGCCTCATACCATTTTTGGTAATTAGAACACGACCAACACAGGTAAAGAGGCTAATACATTTGCAGTTGTTGACATCCTGAGATGAAAATTACTATATGAGTTTACATTTAAAAACAAATATGCACGTAATATATCCAACAGCAGAATTAAATAAATATGGTTGTGAAGCAAATTTCCCTTTCCTAGGAGTCAACCGTACTACATACTTATCCTTTGGGATAAGTATGCACTGGTCCTCTTAGATATCCAGGCTGAACCGCCAAGGAATGATGGCTTCGACAAAATTTCATCACCTTTGGGTGATTGAAAAATCCTCAGCCGAACATCCTTAAAATAATTTCTTTTCTTAAGAGTCAACCGTACTACACATTTATCCTTTGGAATAAGCATGCACTGGTCCTCTCAGATATCCAGGCAAAACCGCCAAAGAATGATGACTTCAGAAAATTTCATCACCTTTGGGTGAATGAAAAATCCCTTAGCCGAACATCCTTAAAATAATTTCTTTTCTTAAGAGTCAACCGTACTACACATTTATCCTTTGGAATAAGCATGCACTGGTCCTCTTAGATATCCAGGCAAAACCGCCAAGAAATGATGACTTCAAAAAATTTCATCACCTTTGGGTGAATGAAAAATCCCTTAGCCAATCATCCTTAATCAGTGAGTGCATGTTACTAACATAACTGGACAATGCCACCTTTGGGTGTGCATTATCAATGCTTGACTACTTTTGTATAAAATATAAGATTCATGAATTTGCAGATATAACCATACAGTAGGTGTGCCACTTTGGTGGGTTTTACACTATTACACAATTATATCCGTAAATTCGGATGTGTAGTCATATAGAAAATGATTTAAATGTTGAAAACAATGAATTATGTCTCAAACAACCAATATAAACATGCACATAACTCATCTGGTAATCATTTGATCATCTAAAAATTACAAAAACCTTATAAAATGCTTCCAAAACTAGCATTTTTTTTTAAATATTATAGCTTTGGGATTCCACAAATGATATTACAGATATACCAGAATGAAGATAATAAAAAAATACAATCAACGGTGAAAATTTCAGGTCAATTGGACCTAAAACGCGCCCTCACGCGCCGATTAAAGTTGGCGCGTGGGATCACACTGCCTATGATCCAAACATGCCTTAAGTCTGAACCGGTTTCTGGTCGGTTTAAGCAACCCGGTCCGGGTCTGAGCTGACCAAACCGAACCGGGTTTAACCGACCGGGTCAAAATACGGTCAATAGGACCCGATTCCTATTTGGGTCGGGTCAAAATTCGGGTAGCCCGGGTTTAATTCGGGTTGGGCCAAAATCCGGGTTCAATCCGGGTCGGGTCAACCCGGTAAACTATATTTTCAAGTCGGGGTGGGTTACAACCCGGGTAACCGTTTCCCAATTCGGTTTGGGTCAAAACTCGGTAACCCGTCTTTCCAATTCGGATCGGGTTAAAACCCGGTTAACTGTTGTCCAATTCGGTTCGGGTCAAACCCCGGGTAACACGATCACAAATCGGGTCGACAAAAAATTCGGGTTATCCAGACCCGATTAAAATTCGGTTTTTGGGGTTCGGGTTTTCCGATCAACTTTCGGGTTTCCGGGCCAGCCCTGGGCTGGGCCAGCCCTGGCTGGGTTTGACTAGCCCGGCTGGCTTGGCCTGGGCTGGGCTAGCCCTGGCTGGGTTTGACTAGCCCGGCTGGCTTGGCCTGGGCTGGGCCATTCTAGCCGGGCTGGCTTGGCCTGGTCTGGGCCAGCCCGGTCAGAGCTGGTTTGGGGCTGGTGGGCCTGGGCTGGGTTGACTAGGCCTGAGTCAACCAGCAAACCCGTTAGGGTTTGCGATTCGGCGCCGAGTCGACCCGGCGATGACTCGGCGCCGCGTTTTTTTTTTTTTTTTTTTTTAAACTCCGGCGCGTGGATCTCACGCGCCTTTTCAGGCGGCGCGTCCGGCCGCCGCCGGCGACCAACTTAGTGTCGGTCGACACGTTTTTTCGACTTCTACAATCTGATATAATTTATTTTAAATTTCACCGTTTGGAAAAATTATCCGATTTTTAAAATCTCTTTTATTTTTCCAAAAATCAAAAAAATATGTAAGAAATATTTTTTTTTATTTTTTATGTTCACTACTCAATGATTTTAAATCCATGTGGGACAACTCTGATAGCACTGTAGGATTACAATACAAATCCAAAGAAACTTAATTCATGATAAATCCCATATGGAATATAAAATACATCTGAGTTAAACACAATTAACTAAAATAACTTGAATATATCTTTTCGTTGAAGATTGTTTTCCGATCTTTGCTTGACATCTAATTCCTGCAGAGATCTTTTACAGTCTCCTCACCCTTAGGTATGAGACCTCTTGATTATGCACACTTGGAGAGAGACTATAGGGACCCCTGATCCATATTTATAATTTTTTGGAATTCAAATCTATCCCAAACCCATAATAGGATAGATTTGAATTATATTTGGTAAATGGATAATCAAATCTATCATTTATTGGATTTCATCCATAATAAGATAGATTTAAATTATATTTGGTAAGAGGATAATCAAATATTCTTTATTGAATTCCCACCAGTCTAATAAGGGAAAGTAAATATAATGTTACCCATATTATAAAATAGGAATGATTTTACAATTATACCAACCCGCGACACTACCATCATGCATTCTTAAAATACCACCAAAACCTGCACTCCTGTGATTTTTTTTATAATGCAACATTTATCTGAAAAAAGCCACTATTGAGATGATACACTGGCTGTTTTTTTCGAAACACAGCTATTGACATTGTACAATGCGGTGTTTCCAAGAAAACACAGAAATTGATACCGTAAAATGCGGCATTTTGTAGAAAAAGCACCCAATGATACTGTACGATACAACGTTTGTATAGAAACGCAGGTATTGATTAGTGTGTCAAACGGCATTTTATAGGAAATGCCGTCGTAAGGTTTCCTTTCCACTTCCCACGCCTCTTTGCCGCTAAACTTGTAGACTACATTTTGTTTCCCCCCATACTTTGTCTGTTCCTTTCCCTTCTCCCCTGCTCTCACTCCTCCTTGCAGTCAAGTCCTCGCTGTTAGTGTCATCGTCTCTGCTACTATCGATGTCTTTCGATTGTCGTAATCGTCTTTTCGATTGAGCATCACCTTCACCCAAAATTCTGGTTAAGAGTGGATTGACAATCACCTTCACCCAAAACTCTGGTTAAGAGAGGATTCAGAATCTGAATCCTAGTCTCCTTTGTCGTTGTCGTCTTCGTTGCCATCCGGAATGTTTTTTGTCGGTGAAGTTTGATTATTTGATTTGTTCCAACGACTCCTTCGATTTCTACAGTTTCTTTGGATTCAACTTAAAACCATTGGTTTTTATTATGATTTTCAATTGAGTCTCCTAGTGTCACCGACCCTTTGTTCTTCAGAAGTCCAAAGAGTCGAAGTGCGTGAGCCTATCGGTGCTCTCCTAAAAGTATTCGAGTAGCGACAGTGAAATAGCAGGTATACTCCTCATCCGCTTTTCTCCGATACCATCGATTTCAGTATGGTTTTTCTTTATTCTCCCATTCTTTGATTGTTGTAGACTCTATTTAAGTGGACCATTAGGTTGGAAAAAGTGTAGAGTATGGGTTTAGTAACTTTATGCCTCTTTTCTTAACTAAAATTGGGGTTGCGGATTTAGCCTTTCTTCACAATTAATACTTACTTGAAGAGCTGAAATACCTTATGACTTGGACACACTTTCTTTTCGAGGACTGGATCACTTGTACTACTTTTCCTCCTTTTACGAAGAACAGATATACAATACCTTTTATATTCTGATTTTCTATTGTTATGCTTATTTATTTATTTTTTTTTCCATTAGATGGAGCATGTCGTAATGGAGCAAAACATATGGGCTGCCTATGAGCTGTTCTGTGAATTTCTTCTTGCTCGTGTTCCAATTATTTAGAGCAGCATTAAGTTCCTCTGATGGCATTAAGCAAGTCACTTTTCCCAAAACTTTTTTTGAAGTATTACTTGAAAGTACTGGTCTACATTGACAATTAATGAAGAAAATCATTTCAGGTATATTTAGGAATTGAAACATGAACTAGGTGTTAAGTTTATTATTCTTAATTTTCTAGGAAGTTCCTATTTTCATGAATTCTCCCTAGCTCATGCTTGGGTATGAGAATTATTCCTAGGTGCAAATATTCTGTTTACTTATACCTTGATGGATGTAGTTGGGTTCTAATGAAATGGTTGTTTATGTATTTTGCACGTATTATGTATTTTTGTTTTAACAGGTTATAGGATGTGATTATAAAGAAACGGATTTTATATAAAAAAACATAAGATATGACAACGTTTCCCAACAAATGTCACTATATGGGCAACCAAACCAATATAACAGCGTTCTTAGATATAGTTGTTGTAGTACGGACACCAGTGTTTGTAAAAAATGCCAAAGTATATTACTAAACAACGTTTACTAAGAAATGCCTTTCTATCTCAATCTATTCTGTAACATTGTGGCGTTTACATAAAGGTCGTTATAGTGTCCATTATGCCACCATAGCAATATTTTTACAAGTGACAATAAATAGCATTGGTGAGAGTAAGAGAATACACAAATTTGGTTTCCATGTAAGACAGATTGGCGGATAACCCATCTCATAACATTCTGCAATGCTTGGGAATGCATTCTAGGTGACTCAGCTGAAATCTGCTTTGGTTAGTGTTCTTTTTTCAGATGCTTTGGCGATTTCTAGGTTCTGAGAATTTCTTTGAGTTACGCCTACTGCTGGGTAGGTGGAATACCACCGGCAGTAGGAATTTGTTTCTCTTCCCTAGGCTATGGTCGTGGGAATTTTCAACTATGTCAATCTCAGCTTGCTATTGGTTCTAGGATCTCCCTTTCTGTTAATTAAGAACTCGGCGGAGCTATAGGTATTGGTTCTGTTTCAGATTAGTTTAATAATGGAGATCAAGGAGTCCAAGATGTAACTAAACCATCTTCCACAAGAATGGCCGTACCAGTTTCGGATCAGGATTCTAATGTTGTAAGTGGAGTGCGGTGCAGCCCCCTGCATTACTTCCTATTGCTCATAACCCAATCAATCGAAACCCTACTATCCATCCTCCCATCAACAACCTTCCTACTATCATCCAACCTGCAAACCCTTACCATCATCCTGTAGAACCCAATCAAAACCTTCTTGTTAACCCTAAACTGCAAACCCTAACTAGATCTGCTAACCCTAATCCCACCGTCATCAGCCAACCTGCAAACTCTAGCCTACCCATCAACATTCGTCCTATAAACCATCTTGCCCTTCCTCGTAATACAACGTGCCGAGAAATATATACACACCCACTTGAAGGATCAAGGCATCGGTACCCTTTATGTTGAGTAGAATAACCCAAAAAGTCACATCGCAAGCTTCGATTGTCTAGTTTAGAGGTGCTATACGGACGCAGCCATGGATAGCATGCCACCCCGAAAACTCGTAGGGCTATATAATCCGGTGCCTGGAGAAACAAAATTTCAAATGGGGATGCATGTGTAGTACATAAGAGGGCATTCCGATTGAGGAGGTAAACTGCAGTGGCAAAGACATAATCCCAATAGTACTTGAGAACATGGGAATGAGCCAAGAGTGTGAGTCCAGATTTCACAATATGACGATGCTTACGTTCGGCAACGCCATTCTGAGCCTGTGTGTGAGGACAAGAAAATCTGTGGAGAATTCCATTAGAGGTCAAGTATTTAGTAAAAGGGATAGATTCCCCCCCACCATCAGACTGAAAAACCTTTATGGTGGTATTAAAAAAATTTTCAACTTGTATTTTAAAGGTAATGAATGTAGAAAGAGCCTCGGATTTGGTTTTTAAAGGATAAAACCAGGTGTAACGACTATAATCATCAACAAATGAAATGTAATAGCGACATCCAGAAGTAAAAAACACAGGAGAAGGGCCCCATAAATCTGAATGTAATAATTCAAGAGGAGCATTACATCTAGTGACTCGATGAGAAAACGGAAGACGATGAGATTTGCCAAACTGGCAAGACTCACAAAACGCAGGACTCGAACTAGCAATTGGTAAATCATGCTTTGAAATGATAGAGGTGACAACTCTAGGAGCGGGATGAGTGGAGTGAGAGGCGCGTTCGCCTATCAGGGTTGTGGGATGGACGGAAGAAGAACCACCAGGCTTATTAGGAGAAGAGACACCATGAATGCGATATATACCATCATTATTCGAGCCTTGCAGAAGGAGGCCCCCCGAGGATCGATCCTTCACACAACAAAATGAGGGATGGAATTCAAAGAAACAGTCATTATCACGAGTAAATTGAGAAAACAGACAATAAATTTTTCGTGATGCTAGGAACATGTAAAAGACTTTTAAGATGAAAGGAGGAGGATGGAGTATGCAAATTAGAAGAGCCAATGTGGGAGATAGGCAAACCTGAACCATCGGCACAATGAACATTATCAGAACCAGAGTAGGGAACTGGATGGGAGAGATTACCCATGTCCGAGGTAAAGTGGTGAGTTGCACCTGAATCTGGATACCAGGTAGTGTCCATCAGTTGAAGACCAGAGGAAGAGTGTTGTGCATAATGGACCGAGGGGGTGGGAGGGCCATGAAAACTGGGATTGAACAGCTGATAGCACTGTAGGGCAGAGTGACCGGTTCGATTGCAAACCTGACAAAGAACCTTGGGTCATTGATCAAATGAATCTGCAGTAAATCGACCATGTCCACGTCCCCTGTCGCGGCCTCGACTACGCTACACATAACCTGACACATCAGGCGGTGATTTGACAGAGAGGTTAACAGAAGGAATTGTAGAGACGCGGCTTTGTAAGTGAGCCTCGTGGTTGTATAATATGCCGTGGAAGTCATCTAGTGACAGAGGGTCGAGGCGAGAAGTGACAGAAGTAACAAAACTGTCATACTCGCTCCCGAGTCCACTAAGAAGACTGAGCACCAGCTGATATTCAGCGACAGCTGCTAGATGATCCACCAATGTCTTGACCTTTTGAACATATTCAACAAGGGATGTGTTAGTCCCAGGTTGACACTGAGAGGGGGGGGGGGTGAATCAGTGGCCACTAAAAGTTTTTCACTAAACAATTTGCCCTGATACTATGAACACTGCTGCCAAGAGCTGTTGATCAAACTGTGCTATGCTGCCTTGAGCTGATTTCTTGAGATCTTCTCACAGACAATCTGTCAAACACATTTCGTGCACATACCAACCACCCACCCATAGGTATCCATACCAGGGGCTTGGCCTGCCAAGTGTGTACACCCAGACCTGCAGCACACAGACTTCTATTCTACAATCACAACCACATGCATGGGACACACAATATAACGTGGTTCACCAATCACACATTGTGATGGCTACTCCACGGGACAATACCCTAACCAGGGTTTCGTATATACCCGATACACAACAGAAATGCTACGATTGCACCTACAACCCCGATGCTACAACATTAACCGCATTCACAGCTACAACTGTGCTCGAGGCACCTACCCCAACTCCAGTCAAGCACCCACTTGACAAAGTTATACAAAAATGAATATCATAAATCATTACAAACCCTTCCCATATATCTCTGATACAATAAGTAGGATTTGTGTGCGTGATTACCTTCCCGACGTGATCACAGTAAGATTAGTTCTCACCAAATGGATGTTCCAAGCTCTCTAGTAGTGATAGATACGCTTCGTCAATAGAATGGAACTCCGGTATTCTTCCAATGCATCTCGCACACCATCATTCACATCAAGTGATCACTCATACTCACACTTCACTCCAAACTGCTCAAATACTCATGTGTATCAGAAGGAGGAAGGTAGAGAGTGACTTTTTCTTCAAAGAGAGCTCCAAAGCACCATTTTCCCTAAAACCCATAGCTCTTTTCACCAAAACCTTGATTTCTTTGTTCTAACAGATTCTGCTTGGAGAGAGAAGCTCGTGGGCTTTTGAATCATCTCAATCGGAGATCAGACGACCAAGATATGGCCATTTGAAGTTCGGCCGATCAGATTATTCCAAATGGAATCTTCTGGACTTGATTCCGTGCGCCGCGACACACTCTAGCGCTGCCGCATCTGACGCAACATACGACGTTGTCGTCCTTTGATTGGCGGAGAGGGAATCATCTCCTTCAGGCCGCTGGATCAAAGTGAAAAAGGCGGGATTAATTAAGGGCCCTCAGATCGGCCTTTTTCTGCTGCCTCATTGCGGCATTTCATCGAACAGATGGAGTGCATGCTGCCTGCTGTGCGCACGGCAGGTGCCATGCGCGCTGCCTGCTGTGCGCATGGCCCTGCTGGTGCGCGCGGCTGGTGGTGCGCGCTGCCTGTTGCTGTGCGCACTGGCTGCTGTGCGCGCGGCAGGTGCCATGCGCGCTGCCTGTGTGCGCATGGCCCTGCTGTGCGTGCTGCTGCTGGCTTGCTTGTGGCATGGCCCTGGCATGCTGGCAAGGCCTGCTGGCTTGGTGCTGGCTGCCATGCTGGCCTGGCCACCCAAGGTGGGACCCACCTGGTCCCCACCCACTCTCTTTCCTCTTTCTCTCTCTTCCATTTTCTCTCTCTTTTTTCTCTCCACTTCAGTTGGACTTTCTCATCAACTAAGCTTCATTCTCTTCGGTTGCTTGACTGACGGAGAGTCCTACAGATACTCTCTCTCCTCCATATCACTTTCTCTGCTAGGGTTGCCAACAATGCAACACCGGACGCACCGTTTCGGACGGGTGTCAACAATCTCCCCCTTTGGAATTGTTGGCAACAAAACTCAAAACTCCCCATCCATGCTATCTTCTCCCCCTTTGACAACAAGTCCCAAAGGCTGAATGAGCTCCCCCTTAATATCAACTCCCCCTACATAGCCTCACCTGTAGGAGTGCCCACCGCCTCTTTCCAATCCTACATATGAAAGATGATGCTATGTAGTCTGCAACTCCCCCTACATATCTGCCATCTACAATGTGCTCAAAGTCACTACTCCTAGCTGAGCTCTGAGTTTCTCAAAAGAGTCTTTTGGAAGAGCCTTGGTGAAGATGTCTGCCACTTGATCTGCTGTAGGAACAAAGTCTAATCTCACTTCCCCTTCAAGCACTTTCTCCTTCAAATAATGATATCTGATGTCAATATGCTTGGCCCTTGAGTGTTGCACAGGATTCTTGGATATGTTGATGGCACTCATGTTATCACATTTGATGACCACTGGTTCTTCACATATAACACTGAAGTCTGACATCTATCTTTTCATCCAGATTACCTGAGTGCATGTAGCGGCTGCTGCAATATACTCTGCCTCTGCTGTAGATAAGGAGACAGACTCCTGTTTCTTGTTGTGCCATGCTACTAAGCTCTCTCCCAAAAAGAATGCACCACCACTAGTGCTCTTTCTGTCATCAATGCTACCAGCCCAGTCTGCATCTGAAAATGCTGTCAAAGTGAAACTTCCAATCTTTGGATACCACAAACCATAGTCTGTTGTGCCTTTCAGATATCTGAGTATTCGCTTCACTGCCATCAGATGAGTCTCCTTTGGACACGCTTGAAATCTGGCCACCAGGCATACTGCTTGCAGAATATCAGGTCTTGAAGCTGTCAAATATAGTAAACTGCCAATCATTGACCTATACAATGTCTGATCAACTGTTGGAGAATCATCTTCTGAACTCAACTTGATATTCACTGTCATTGGTGTCCCCACTGGTTTACAGTCCTCCATCACAAATTTCTTCAACATTTCCTTGGTATACTTCATTTGAGAGATGAAGATGCCATTTTCTCTTTGATGAATTTACAGCCCCAGAAAGTAGGACATCTCTCCAAGCATAGACATCTCAAACTCTGTTCTCATCCTCTCAGCAAACTGCTTGCAAAGCTTCTCACAAAGGTTCCCCCAAAGATGATGTCATCCACATAGACCACAACTACCTCTGCTGCTGTCTTCTGTCATGACATATAGGTTGCTGTCCACAACTCCTCTTCGTAGACCCAACTTATGCAGATATGTATCAAGCCTTTCATACCACGCTCTTGGAGCTTGCTTCAACCCATATAGAGCCTTCTTCAACTTGCATACCATATCTTCATCATTGCTGAGTTGGAACCCTTCAGGTTGCTCAGTGTACACTTCCTCTTCTAAATTGCCATTCAAGAATGTAGATTTCACATCCATTTGATAAACCTTGAATCCTCTGTGCACAGCTAATGCTAAGAACATTCTGATAAACTCCAGCCTTGCCACAGGTGCAAAAGTCTCATCAAAATCAATTCATTCTACTTGAGCATATCCTTTGCATACAAGTCTGGCCTTGTTTCTCACAACCTGGCCTTCTTCATTTAATTTGTTCCTGAAAACCCACTTTGTGCCAATCACATTCTTGTCTGCTGGTCTAGGAACTAGCTCCCAAGTGTTGTTCTTTTCAATTCGGTCAAGCTCATCATTCATAGCTTTCAACCAAGATTCATCATTGCTAGCCTCATGCACAGTTTTAGGCTCTATCTCAGACAATAATGAATAAGTGGTAGCTTTCATCCTTCTGGTTTCAATTCCTGCATTTAGATCTCCTATCACTTGATGATTAGGGTGAATTCTCAACCATTTGTATACTTGAGCATATCCTTTGCATACAAGTCTGGCCTTGTTTCTCACAACCTGGCCATCTTTATTTAATTTGTTCCTGAAAACCCACTTTGTGCCAATCACATTCTTGTCTGCTGGTCTAGGAACTAGCTCCCAAGTGTTGTTCTTTTCAATTTGGTCAAGCTCATCATTCATAGCTTTTAACCAAGATTCATCATTGCTAGCCTCATGCACAGTTTTAGGCTCTATCTCAGACAATAATGAATAAGTGGTAGCTTTCATCCTTCTGGTTTCAATGCCTGCATTTGGATCTCCTATCACTTGATGATTAGGGTGAATTCTCAACCATTTGTTATCTTTTGGTCTGTCATCTCTCTCGCACGCCAGTATGAATCTCTTGCACTTCAGATTCTTCTTCATCTTGTTTCCCTTTGTCAACTGATAGAGTGTCATCTTCATCAAGTTCTTCAAGAATGGACCCTTTTGGTTCAGTCCCCTTTTGATTCCCTACATTCTCATCAACCTTAAAAATTGAGCTCTCAACAATTCTTCCTAGTCTCTTGTTATAGCACCTGTATGCCTTACTTTTGAAGGAGTACCCAAGAAATATGCCCTCATCAGCTCTGTCATCAAATTTGCCAAGATTTTCTTCCTTTCGCTTGATGTAGCACTTAGAACCAAAGACCTTGAGATACTTCACTGTAGCTTTCCTCCCAAACCACAATTCATAAGGTGTTTTGTTCTCATGAGGCCTTAGAAGACATCTGTTAGTGATATGCACTGCAATATAGATACCTTTTCTCCAGAAATGCGTTGCTGTGTTATTCTCTGCCATCATAGTTCTAGCCATTTCTTGCACCCGTTTCGTTCTTCCTTTCAACCACTCCATTTTCTCGAGGTGTTCGGCTGGCGAGTGTTGAATTCCGATTCCACTTTCACTGCGAAGTTTGAGAATTCACTCCATGTAAATTCTTTGCCTTGATCGGACCTTAAACACTTGATTGTGTTTCCCGTCTCGTTTTCAACTCTCTTCTTGAATGCTTTGAACTTGTCAAGAGCTTAGTTTTATCCTTCGAAACATCACCCGGTCATTCTAGAATACTCATCTATAAAACAGGATGAAGTATCTCTCACCTCCTATGGCCTGTGTTCTCATTGGTCCACACAAGTTCGTGTGTATCAAGTCAAGTGGTTTACTTGAATGGTACTCCTTTGATTTATAAGTAGCTCTTGCCCCGCTTGCCCTTCCCGACATGAACCACATACATGGCTCTCTGGAGTCTTTATGATGGGAAGATCTCTCACTGCTTGCTCCTTGCTAATTTTAGTTAGATTTTTGAAGTGAATGTGTCCCATTCTCCTATGCCACAACCAATTTTCATCTTCTTGAGTTATCATGAACTTGTTGATGACATCTGTCAACACATACAGATTTTCAACTGTTCTTTCACCAGCAGCCACTACCTTTCCTGTTCCAACCCTGTGAACAACAAAACCTTCATTGTTGAAAGTGATCTCTTGTCCTTGATCACATATCTGACTCACACTGAGTAGATTATGTTTCAACCCATTAACGTACAAAACATTGTGGGACTTTATCTTCCCATTGTTAAAGTTCACTGAACCTCTTCCTTCAACTCTGGCACCTTCATTGTTTCCAAACTTCACAGTTCCTCCTTCTGCAGCATCAAGGCTTGTGAATTTTTCTTTGTTGCCAGTCATATGTGTTGAGCATCCACTATCAAGAATCCATGGAGATTGTTTTCCTTTGTTTGCTTTAAGTGCTGCTTGCACCAACAAGGAATTGTTCCCTTTCTTCTGTGGTTTTTCCACCCATGTAGCCTTGTGTTTCACTGTAATTGGCTTTCTTGTATTTCTCACCATTTCATTTTCTTCTTCTCTCTGAATTGGTTTTCTTGGAGGATCTTCTCTTTTCTTCCTCTTAGCTTGCCTTTGAGATGGAAGGATTGTCTTGCAGTTTCTGGCTATATGCCCAAGTCTCTCACATCTATAGCATATTACTCTCTCATCAGCAAGAGGAGCAAATATGTTTCTGTCAATGAACACTGGAGGTCTTTGTTGTATTCTACATTCTGCCACTCGATGTCCATAGGCATTACAGCCATAACAGTATCCTCTGAATCTGATTCCCTGTACCTGCCTGCTTCTCTGAAACTGACCATTCCTCTGAAACTGACTTTGTTTTCTCTGACTTCCTTGCTTGACTATCTTGAAGCTCTCTTCATCATTCTTGCCTTTAGCAGCTCTCATAGCTGGTGGTTCCTTCTGCTTTTCTTTTACAAACATAATGGGATTACTTGCAGACCCCTTTTCTTTCATCTGCTCAGACAGCTGCTCAGTATATCCAAGTCCAGATTTAATATGAGAGGATCTCCTGGTAACTCGGAATCTCATCAAGGATGTTGTCTTCCTCCTTGTCTTCATCTTGAACTCTTGCTTTCTTCATCTTCCTCAGTAATAAGTGCAGAAAGCAACTCTGCTTCAAGGTCTGGATTGTCATCATCTTCAATTCTTTTCTTGACACTATCACCTTTCCTTTTTGTTGTATCACTCCCTGTAGGAGTCTCTTCCAGTCTTGCCATAAAGAGAATATCATCATCATCTTCATCTTTAGACTCATCAGAGAGGTCATCATGCTTTGACAGATAACTTCTCTTTCTTGGAATGAATTTCTTCTTTCCTTTCTTTTCTTGGCTTCCTTTGGACTCTTCTTCATCAGAGTCATACACTCTACCCTTTTTTTGGCACTTAGAGGCAAAGTATCCTAAGCCACCACAGTTGAAACATCTCATTGAAGACTTGTTTTTGAACTTCTCAGATCTCTTTTTGAGTTTGTTAGCCAGATAAGCTATGAGCTCATCATCTGAATCATCTGTGTCCTCCTCTGCATCAGCTTTTGAGCTTTCCACTGGCTCCTTCATTTTTAATTTTTTAAAGGCTTCAAAAGCGGCTTCCTTCTCACTGGCACTGGCTCAAGCATTCTCATCTCATAGGTGGTCAAGATACCATGCGGTTCATATATGGTCAATGTATCCAAAGTGGCAATTTCTTCAAGGGTGACACCTTGGCATTATACGTTTTGGAAGTGTCCTCAACACCTTCTTAACCACATGAATCTCCTTCAACTCTTCACCCAATGCTCTGATTGCATTGGTGATCTTGTTTACTCTGTTCAGGTAAAATTCAATTGTCTCACCTTCACTCATTCTCAGACTTTCAAATTGAGATCTCAGATCTCGCAATTTAGCCTCCTTGATTTTACTGTCTCCTTCATGTACACTCTGTAGCTTGTCCCATATCTCCTTTGATGTTGGACAACTGATCACTCTATTAAGTTCATTACTTGAAAGTGCGGCTAGAAGTGCTGTGACAGCCTTAGCTTCATTTTCTCTCTTCTTCATCTCAACAGCATCACTGATATCTTCAGAGGGGGGTGAATCGGTGGCCACTAAAAGTTTTTCGACTAAACAATTTGCCCCCGATACTATGAACACCGCCGCCAAGAGCCGTTGATCAAACCGTGCTATCGTCGCCTTGAGCTGATTTCTTGAGATCTTCTCACGGATAATCTGTCAAACACATTTCGTGCACACACCAACCACCCACCCATAGGTATCCATACCAGGGGCTTGGCCTGCCAAGTGTGTACACCGGACACTGCAAAGACACGGACTTCTATTCTACAATCACAATTACATGCATGGGACACACAATATAACGTGGTTCACCAATCACACATTGTGATGGCTACTCCATGGGGCAATACCCTAACCAGGGTTTCGTATATACCCGATACACAATAGAAATGCTACGGTTGCACCTACAACCCCGATGCTACAACATCAACCGCATTCACAGCTACAACTGTGCTCGAGGCACCTACCCCAACTCCGGGTCAAGCACCCACTTGACAAGGTTATACAAAATGAATATCATAAATCATTACAAACCCTTCCCATATATCTCTGATACAATAAGTAGGATTTGTGTGCGTGATTACCTTCCCGACGTGATCACAGTAAGATTAGTTCTCACCAAATGGATGTTCCAAGCTCTCTAGTAGTGATAGATACACTTCGTCAATAGAATAGAACTCCGGTATTCTTCCAATGCATCTCGCACACCATCATTCACATCAAGCGATCACTCATACTCACACTTCACTCCAAACTGCTCAAATACTCATGTGTATCAGAAGGAGGAAGGTGAAGAGTGGTTTTTTCTTCAAAGAGAGCTCCAAAGCACCATTTTCCCTAAAACCTACAGCTCTTTTCACCAAAACCTTGATTTCTTTGTTCTAACAGATTCTGCTCGGAGAGAGAAGCTCGTGGGCTTTTGAATCATCTTAATCGGAGATCAGACGGCCAAGATATGGCCATTTGAAGTTCGACCGATCAGATTATTCCAAATGGAATCTTTTGGACTTGATTCCGTGCGCCGCGACACACTCTAGCGCTGCCGCATCTGACGCAATGTACGACGTTGTCGTCCTTTGATTGGCGGAGAGGGAATCATCTCCTTCAGGCCGCTGGATCAAAGTGAAAAAGGCGGGATTAATTAAGGGCCCTCAGATCGGCCTTTTTCTGCTGCCTCATTGCGGCATTTCATCGAACAGATGGAGTGCATGCTGACTGCTTGCGGCGCGCGGCAGGTGCCATGCGCGCTGCCTGCTGTGCGCGTGGCCCTGCTGGTGCGCGCGCGGCTGGTGGTGCGTGCTGCTTGTTGCTGTGGCGCGACCGGCCGCCCGCTGCGGCCGGGTGCCATGCGCGCTGCTGTTCGTTGCGCGCGCAATGGCCGCTAGGCGCTGCGGCGTGCCAGCGGCGCCTTTGCCGTGCGCATGGCCCCGCCGTGTGTCTTGTTGCTGGCTTGCTTGTGGCATGGCCCTAGCATGCTGGCAAGGCTGCTGGCCTGGTGCCGCGGGCTTCGCCTGCTGGCCTGGGCTGGTTGCCATGCTGGCCTGGCCACCCAAGGTGGGACCCACTTGGTCCCCACCCACTCTCTCTCCTCTTTCTCTCTCTTCCATTTTCTCTCTCTTCTTTCTCTCTCTTCTTTCTCTCCACTTCAGTTGGACTTTCTCATCAACTAAGCTTCATTCTCTTCGGCTGCTTGACTGACGGAGAGTCCTACAGATACTCTCTCTCTTCCATATCACTTTCTCTGCTAGGGTTACCAACAATGACAACACTGACTGCACTGTCTGGACAGGGTGTCAACAAGATGAATCCCCTTTCTTAAGAGAACGGAGTTGAAACTCCAAATGCATAATGCGAGCTTGAGAGTGAGAGGCAAAGTGTTTTCAAGAGTGCTCCAAACCGCGGCAGATGTGTCGAGACCGACAACAAGAGAGAAGACTGGTTCGGTAAGCTTAGACAGCAAACAACAGAGAATGGTTTGATCTTGATTATGCCATTTGAGATAGGCAGAATCTAGAAGAGAAACACCAGAAGAGGAGGTGTCGGTGGTCTCTGTCAAAGAAGATGTAGTGGAGGCTGCCTTTGGGGGACATGAAAAAGTCCCATCAATGTAGCCTATAAAACCATGGAAACGAAAGAGGGGCAGGAATTGCGCTCTCCAAAGAAGATAGTTCGTATTAGCCAAACGAATAGGAAGGACATGGTTGATGTTCCCCCCGAAACTAAAAGGAGCAGGTGAAGAGTTACCGGAGGCAGCCATGGAATAGTTCTCGAAGATAGGAAAAAAAATCGCTATGTATTTGAAGCGAGCTCTGATACCATGAGAAATGCTATAGTTTAGGATTTCAAGTGTGTGATCCTTCATGGATCGGTTCTATATTTAAAGAGAGAAATTTACAGTTGTAGCAAATCAATTTACACAGTGTCTACAGCTTGGATTCCTAACATAATTACATAGTAAACAGCTCATGCATGGATATGATTAAGATCTATAAGGATTCTAGTGTACATCTCATGCATGGACAGCTCCTGTATGGATAATATTGAGATCTATGAAGATCCTTCCACATCAACACCTGCTGGAGATATTCTTGGTGACGATTGAGATATTGTTCTATCACCGTCATCTTCTTCCCAAGCTTTTAACCAAACCTAAGCCCTAACCCTAGCTTAAAACCTGTCAACTAAAACCCACCATCCTCTTCCAATGCACTTCGTCCTCTTCTACTATTTAGAACCCACAGTACCAAAACCATAATCCAACACCTTCACCTGCAACACATACGAACTCTATTCTGCTTCCTTCTGCTAGGCTTGCAAATAACCCTATTACCTGAACCTCCATTATCAATAACCTACCTTTTCCTTTTGCCAATACTGTTCCTTCATTTAGAAACCTATCTCATAACATTCTGCAATGCTCAGTAGGTTCAACCATTCAGCTAAATGACTCTAAATTTCTAGCATTACCATGGCTGCAAACACATCAGAATTGACTTTGAGGAATGTGATGTAAATAGTAATGAAGCGGTAGTCTCTGGGGTTTTGAATGAAGATACAAGAGAAAATATCTCTATGGAACTGAATGCTATGATGCTGGGACATTCATATGCAACAATTGCAAGAGGTGGAACCTATGTAAATCAGGCCAATGCTGCTTGTGCTACCTTACCGGATGCGGATTCACTGCCAGATCCAGTTATTATCCGAGGTGTTCCATAAATCACTATCCCATAGGAAGCATACGAGAGACAGGTTTTGAGACATAAGTATGACTTAATTGGAACGTTTAGCACAAGGGGTTTAACTCTACAAGAAATTCAACGCTATGTCCAGCAACTTTGGGGTACTATCCAATTTGAAATGGTTTCTCTTGTTAAGGGATTTCTCCTATTTTGTTTATTTTCTAAGCCTGCAGGTATGTTACAAGTCTAGACACGGAGTCCATCTAGTGTAAAGGGACAGCTCATCCATTTTAAAAAATGGACTCCAGATTTCAATTTCATTAAACAGTCCATTACCCATCATCTACAATGGATTAGATTCCCAGATTTACCAAAAGATTACTAGGATGAAGCCATTATCCTATCCATAGTAAAGACTATTGGACGACCTATTACAATAGGTTAACGTACAAAGGTGGTAGCTTTGGGTCATTTTGCAAGAGTTTGTTGGAAATTGAGACTGCTAGGCCTTGTATCAATGAAATTATGATAAATCATTCTGAAATTGCATCTGAAACACATTTTCTATTTGCACAACCTGCACTTTATGAGGATTCACCTGTAAAGTATGCAAAGTGTAGCACATTTGGCCATCAGACTGGTAACTGCCACTATAGGGAAATGTTGATCCAAGGCCACAAGATTAACAAAGAAATTTAAGAGCTCCTAATCGTATAGCTTTGGAATCTACTTTGCAAGAAACGGTTCCTGTAGTGGGTGAACAAACGGCACCTATAGTTATCACTGATACAGATGATGAAGATAGGAATATTTTAGTTCTTAATGAAACTTCTACCAATGCTAGCCAACTGAAGGAACGTTGGGCTGATATGGTAGACAATGATATTAATGTACAAGAAAACAGCAACATTATGGGATCGGATATGCCTACTGTTCTGATTGAAAGTGCCGTTAAATAAGTGAATGTTTAATCTATTCCAGTAGGGTTGGATATGCCTACTGAGGATAGACCTATGGAGACTGCTATCACAGTAGGGTAGGATATGCCTACTAAAGATAGATCTGTGGACCCTAATAACACAATAGGGTTGGATATGCCTGTTGAGGATTGATCTGTGGAGCCTGGTATCACCGTAAGGTTGGATATGCCTATGGTTGTTAGCTCAGTTGCAAATAATGAGGTTGTAGATAAAGCTAGTAATGGGGTTTTAGTTAGAACACAAGAACCGAAAACAGGTGGAGAGTCTTCTGATGATACTAATCCAGTAGTTTATAAAAATATTGATAATGTGATGGAAATTACAAGAACTGACAAGGAAATGCTGACATGTACTGAAGCTCCTTTTAAGTCAAATATAAAGAAGAAGAAAAAGAAACGTGGTAGACCTCGTATAAGATGTGCTTCTAGTGAAGAAAGTGATGAAGTTTCCTCATGAAGGTTTTATATTGGAACATAAGGGGGATCTCGACCCCAAAATCGAGATCGATTATTTTAAATTTGATAAATGATCATCAACCAGACGTGATTTGCGTTACTGGGCCTAGGTGGCTACTTTAAAATTTCCTGTGAGTTTGTTCCATAAGTCATGTTTTAGTGTTAACTTTGTTCATAACTTTAGACAAGGTAAACACTCTAACTTATGATTATGTGGAAGAGATTTTTGAACTCTCCAACAGTTTTATTATCTTCTAATCAGCAATTATCAGTTTCCATTAACTATCAGTCTATTGATGTAGCTATTACATTTGTACATGCTAATAGTTTTAGATATGTTCGTCTAGAACTATGGAAGGATATTGTATCAATTGCATGGAGGGGGACCATGGTTGGTTTTAGGGGACTTTAATGCATGTTTGTATGGTCATGAGAAGGAAGGGCTAGGTTGATTTAATTTGTAATCGGCAGCTGAATTTTTAGTTATGATAGACTATTGCAATTCCAAATAAAGGTTGAAAGTTCACTTGGACTAACAATCAGATCACAGGTAATGTACGTGTTCTTGATCGAAGTTATGGTAATACAAGCTGGCTGAACATGTTTGATGAATATCAGCGAACTTTATAAAGAACTATTTCAGACCAATCTCCTATCCTAATAGGGGGAGAATGGTACAAAGACCAACAAAAATTCTATTTCGTCTTTAGTGATTTTGGACCGAACATGAACATTTTCTAGTTGTGGTAAATAACTCATGGAAAAATCCTGTGGTGGGTTATCCTTCTTATTCATTGATTCTGAAGCTGAAACAATTGAAACATGTGCTTTGAATATGGTCGAAATCTGCAATTCCAACAATAGATGTTGAAGTTAAAAGAACAAGTTTTAGCATCATCTGATATTCAATTTGATATTGATATCAATGGCTTCAAAGAATCCATATTTGCTCTTGAAAAAGAGGCTAAAAAAGAACATGTAAAACTCTTTTGCTTCATGAGAAATTTTGGGCAAAAAATCAAGAATTAAATGGCTTCATCAAAGCGATCAAAACAATAATTTTTTCCATAACTATTCAAAATCAAGACGGAAGAAAGGTGTTATTCACGTTATTACTACTGAGGACGGGCATGATCTCCCAAATCAAAGCGCTATTGCTGATTATATTGTGTCATATTATGAAAGTGTCCACAAAAAACGTAATGCTATTGTTCTTGATCATATTATTGATGTTATTCCATCTATTGTTACATATGAAGATTCATCGATTCTAGATGCTATTCCAAGCTGTGAAGAAATCAAATCTACTATTATGGATCTGAAACCTGGATGTGCTCTAGGTCCTGATGGTTTTTCAAGTCATTTTTTCCATATATGTTGGGATACCATTGGAGTTGATATATGTGTAGTGGTACGCAAGTTTTTTGAAACAGGAGTTATGCCACGAAGAGTTACTAATAACTTCTTAACACTCATCCCAAAAGGAGAAGGAGCCACTAAATTATCACAGTATAGACCAATATGTGTTGGGAATTTCATTTTCAAAATTATTCCAAAATAATTGGCAAATCGTCTATGGTCTTTTATGCGAAAGTTTTTTGAAGATCAAGGAGCCTTTGTAAGGGGTCGACTGATCACCGATAATATTAGTATGGCCTCTCGAACTTACCACTTTAATGTCC
>CM053269.1:27215140-27297492 GCA_028583415.1 Protea cynaroides
TCTCTCAAACTCTCTCCCTTTTCTGTGTTTCTTCTTTCTGCTCTCTCCTCACTCTCCTTTTTCAAATACAAGCAACAATTAAAATCTCCCATTTGCAACTAAGGCATCTATGGGACACCCAGAGATACCAGATCTGTCCACAAGTCCCTTCTTTTAATTTCAAACTACTAGCATGCACAAAAGTAATTAACGGGTACTCACCTTTGATTTTTGTTGAAATTGTAATATGCTAGTCAGAGGTCAGAATCAAACAAGGCCGTTGTAATGCACTTTTCCAAAACACCCACAGATTAGGATGTTACCCTAATTCTCATTATGTATAATCCCTGTGTCATACCCAAACCTTTTGCAATAACTGATTTGGGCATTTTTCAGGACCCATCATCAGTTCAGCCACACACATAACATCTGGAACATGCACCATGAGCAATTGCCTCAGAACACGTCTTGAATTTGGGTTCGAGATGCCCCTTATATTCTAGAATATGACTTTCATCATTGACCCTTCTTGCTACGGATCTCCCTCCTAGGCACCTTTGCAGTGTCTCCACAGGTTTCTTCAATTTCCCATTGGGATCGAGAGTTCTTTTTTCCACCCTCATGAACTGGTCTTCATTTACCTGAAGAGATTCATCTGCTGCTTGCACATCATCAAAACTTACCACTGCAATTCTGTCAAATTCCTGAGATGTCACCATACCCCTACTAGCAGATGCATTTGACTCACCTACCTGCAAGTGAGGCCGTGAAGGAGTACCAACATCCTTAATTACCTGCAATAAACTGATTCTCCACTACGCCCTCGGTTTCTACCTGTTGTAAACTGCCCTCTATTCCAACTGAAATCTGCTCTCCTACTTCACTTCCCCCCAAAGTAGTCTCACCTACTACAGGACCATCTTTTCCACTGCCTCACGAATTTCTCCCTCTTCTCCTGGTTCAAATGACACCATGTTCTCCTGCTCCACTAGATCAGCCCATGACTTTGGAGATTTACTTCTACTTAGAGTAAATCCGAAGATGCACCTCTTCTTGTATCAACCAGATTTTGACCAGCATTATTTGGAACCACAACATTTTGAGTTATATTCTGTCTCTGTTCTTCTGCCACAGGTCTTCCCTCTTATGGTCAGATTCTTTAAGTCCCGTCTTCTTTAAACAGAAATTGGTGGATTTTAGTCTACTTTAAGTCCAATGGACTTCATTTGGGTCTTAAGTCCGAAAAGTTGCGTCTATAAATAATGTCGTAATTTCAATTAATAAGCATCGCATTGCTTGAGTCTGTATGTTTGGACCGTATGTCTGAGAGAGTGTCTGAGTGTATAGAACCGAATCAACATATTAATGGGTGTCTCATCAAAAAAAAAAAAAAAAAAAAACATATTAATGGGTGGGACGATTCTGATTTTAAATAGGGTGATGGTTCAAGTCCTGTTCATAATTTTAGACTTAGAGTGACACCCTTACCTAAAGGAACATAACATTTTTCTTGGGAATTAGGTTTACTAAGTTGACATATTAATTGGGGACTCTTTTTGGTATTATTTTCTTTTTTTATCTATTTATTAAAAAATATTTTTAAAAATCATTTTTGATAAAAATAAATAAAATTTTGTTTTGTAGATATCATGCATAATAGATTTTAAAATGAAAAATAAATTTGGAATTCTGTTAAGAATAATCCCAATTTATTTTTGTTTCTTTAAGTTTCAAAATTTTCAAGCCACGATATCTTCTGATTCGCTTATCTGATCGAAACAAAATTTAGACGCCCTTACCTTTTTTTTCCTGGACTTGAAATCCAACGGATCTGATTGGAGGTTGGACAGCCGAAAAAGTACAGCTGAGGTGATCAGAAATCAAGAATAAGAATTGGATTTCTTCAAATTCGAAAGAACTAACTTTATTAATTAACGAAATGGTAAAGTATCAAGGGGATTGAGGGGAACTCCAGAAAGAAGATGTCTGTCTCTGAGATGCAAAATTGGCAAAGTAATCAGCCATGCAATTACCTTGACGGTAGATATGTCGAATAAGGAGGACTTCAAAAAAAAAATGCAAAGTACCAACAATTAGTGATAAGCGCTGCAATACGCCATGGAACATTTTTTTTTTTTTTTTTTTTTTTTGGTGATTAAGGTAATGAAGAGAAAGTTATTCCCTTCCACGATAAGCCTGCGATGCCCGGTGATAGAGCTAAACAGAGACATTTACGTGCAGCGACCGCCTCTGCAACTAAAGCGAAGGTCGCACCCACAAATTTGGCGAAGCTGAAAATGACGTTCCCGGTTCCCACTGGAATCTCGTAAAATACCTTAGGCTCCTGAAGGACCCGGATTGCCCAATCTGGACTCATCAAAGTGGGCTTTGAAAAACTGCTCCAGTGATGGACTCATCAAAGTGGGCTTTACGCAATTGGTGCTATTGCTACTGTTTATCTTGACTCTGATAATTATTTAATTGGCAATTCCTATAAGGGTAGATCAGTTTTTTAAATTTTTGGGTTTCTATGGTCAGTTAAATTGGAACAAGTGTAATTGTCAGAAATTACTGGGTGGTATATGGAATTAAGGCATAGACCAGGGGGTGTACAAATAATTTTTCATTTAATTAATTATAAAGCCCATTGACTAGTTGAAATTTGCATTATGGGTTTGACCGTTTTGGTCTGGTTCGTCACAGGTTAGCGATAAACTAACCTAGTCCACTGTGGGGTGATCCAACGTTTGGGATAGTATTATAAATAATAGGTTTGGAGTCCTTGCAACCCAAGTTGTTTAATTCCTCTCTCTGCTCCCATACGTAGAGAGAACGAAAAGGATATCGGGCAGATTATGAAAGATTCGAATCAAAACTCGAAAAAGAATAAGTGGAAATCAATCTCCAACACAGGTATTGTCTTAATTGATCATCTCTTATTACTTCTATTGTATTCTAAGGTTCCTGCATGGATTGTCATGGATTTGTTTGAAACCCTAGACCCATTAAAGTCTTAACACTAACACCATAGTTTTGAAAGATGGTGACATTGTAGTGGGACACACAAACTGCTAGAAAGAGAGCACACTAATGGAATACATAAGAGAGAAGGTTGCAAACAACCAAAGATAGCATTAATATATGCAATCCAAATGCACCAAAGGATTCTAGGCAGCATGGACCACTGCAATCCAAATGCACCAAAGGGTCCATGTATAGATTGTCATGGATTTTCAATGGTCATTATTTTTTTGTAGTTACTACACAGACACTGAGAAAACTATTGCATATTTTTCCCAAAGGATAAATGTATATTTTGGTTAACTCTTGGAAATGATTTTTTGCTTGCATGTGTTTTGACATTGTTAGCATAGTTAAACTATATGTATGAGTCTTGTATTATTTACTGCTTATGTGATATTGTATTTAGACTCATATGGTGATTTATATTTCAGGATATCTATCCTAGTAAGTTTGCTAGGAAATATGGTAGCTTCTATTCCCTCTCTATCTCGGATGAATTGTAAAAGGTGGTATGAACAACTAGAAGCTTGTCTAGGTCTACTTGACCTAGATGTAACAATTAAAGGAGAAAAACATGTGCTCTCACCAATGCAAGTACTCCGGTTGAAGTACTAAAAATAGAAAAATTGGAAACTTTTAACAAGAAAACTATTCTGATCATGAGGCATATGTTCCTGAGGCCATGCATAATGGTGTTCAGATGAAGTAAACTGCAAAGAAGTATCTACTAGAAATCAAAGGGAAATTTAATGTTTCTGAGAAAGAGCAGAGAAGTATTATGATGACCAAACTCACCAAACTCACTAGTGCAAGTTTTGATGGTAATGTAAGTGTCAAAGAATACATTATGGAGCTTTCAGCTACTGCTGAAAAACTCAAGACTATGGGGATTGCTTAAATGAAGAATTTCTGATCCATTGTTCATTGACTTCCCTACTTGAACAGTATTATCAAATTCAGGTTGCTGATAATACTCAAGAAAAAAATTGGAACATTAATCTCCATCTATACATAGAAAGAAGGAAGGCTGGAGAAAAGAAAATTTGATATCATCAATGCCAAGGGTAAAGAAAAGGATGTGGTTGAGCAATGTGGGTGCTACAAGAAGGGACATATAAAGAGAGAATGCAAGGCCAAACAAGCTTGGTTGGAGAAAAAAAAATATCTGAGACTTAAGAGCAAGAAGGTGACAAGCAATGAAGACTTGAGTTCAAGTTGTAGTTGAAGCTGCAAAAATAGCAAGTTTTCTTTACCTTTAGTTGTTTGCTTTCCTTTTGCCTTTGGTTCTTTGCTTTATTTTTACATTTTATTATTTACATGGTTTTAGAAAACTCGGACTTTATGCCTTTTTGAGGAGATATTATTGAGATAATGTTTTAATGAAAGTATTTTCTTTATTTAATTATTCACTTGTCATTTGTAATAGCTATGTGATATCTAGGGTAGAGTAGATACGAATTGAGATAGCTCATTTGGCAATGGTTAAAAGGTTTTGTGAGTGAAAGTTTTTAGATATGCTTGGTTAGTTGGAGACCTAGTATTTGCTTGTTTTTGTTTGTGGATATTATGGGCACAGTTATTGATATATTTACTGTAGCATTTGTTATTAGTATGCTTACTTTTATGACATGTTAAAGTTACAAGGTGGCATTTACCAAGGTTCAAAGACAGTTCATGCTATTAAATATACCTTTGTTTGTAACTGACAGAAAGTTATACGTCATATATTGGGGTTAATTGTCTACTGTTGTGCGATACTGGTATATTTGATGGTTGAATCAAATGTTGTGACGAGTTGTTGTGTAATGGAATTCTATTGCCACACTGATCAATGGTAGTTTTGTAATTAATCTAACCCAAGTAAGAGAATATAAGATATTATCTTATTATGGACTTAATTAATTCCCGAACCCATTGACTAGTTGGAGTTTGCATTATGAGTTTGGCCAGTTTTGGTTTAGTTCATCACATGTTAAAGATAATCCAACCTGATCCATTGTAAGGGTGGTTTAGGATTTGAGATAGTATTATAAATACTAAGTTCAGAGTCTTTGCAGTCCAAGTTGTTTAATTCCTCTCTGCTCTCATACGTAGAGGGAATAAAAAGGGGATCTCCGTGGACTATAGAAGATTTGAATCAAAGCTTGAACAAGAAAAGGTGGAAATCAATCTCCAACACAAGTATGTCTTAATTGATCATTTCTTATTATTTTCATTATATTCTAGAATTCCTGTATAGATTGTCGTGGGTTTGTTTGAAACCCTAGACCCAGCAAGGTCTGAACACTAATACCACAGTTTTGAAAGATGGTGATATTGTAGCGGGACAGACATAATCTGCCAGAAAGAGAGCACACTGATGGAATACATAGGAGAGAGAAGGTTGCACACGACCAAAGATAGCATTAGTATATGCAATCCAAATGCACCAAAGGATTCCAGCCACCATGGACTGAATCTTTTTAGTGTTAGCAGAAGGTAGGCGAATCATAAGAGATTAGAGATCCAATCTCTATAATAGAAGATTACTGAAAGAGCGAGGAGAAACCAAAAGACCTCCAAATATGAGAAGCTAGTGGACAACTGAGAAATAAATGAGTGAAGTGATATGAAGATACTGGCAAAACAGGCATTTAGTGGGAGGAACCTGAAGACCCCAAGATGATAGTAAACCAGAATGCAGTACCCGATCATGAAGCACCTTCCGTAGGAACATTGAGTTCGTGGAGACCCATTTTCGGAGTGTGGGATCCATTGAATATAAACGGTGATGAAATCCTAAGAAAAATACAATTACATGCGGGTAAACTATTCTCAATCTACGAGTGCGACACTTTCACCAATAACTCTAGGGAATTACGGAAAACAAATAGATGATAAGAATGTGCTGCACCTGGTACAGATCATATTCTCTCTTTTGCCGGTGCATTCCCCTTCCCGTTCCATCCAATCGATCCCACAAGGATGATGAAATCAATTCCAACTGATCCATGTTATTTAACCAAATCGGATTAGCATAACAATTAACCTCCAAGGCAAGTCTATAAGCAGAAGAGACAAAGTTTGCCATTGGCTGTTGGACCAGATGTAAGTATCCGCCGCCTCATTGAAGGGGATTGGAATAGCGACTATAGATAAGGCAATTTCCTCTGGCCACCAATAAAAGACCCGCTTCACTCGCCAAGTTAAAGTAGTAAAATCAATAAAATCGGAGACATGCAAATGAGCATTTTGTGGGATAGGGAAAGGAGCTAATGGTAGTCGATAGCCTGGGATTAATAGATCAGTCCACGGATTAACTGTATGTCCCATGCCCAATTCTTATAAACAGACCTTGACAAAGATGGTTTCGGGATTTGCGAATGGATTTGGATTTCCAGCCCCAAGACGCCTGACAATAGTTCAACTGTATCTACTGGTATTCGCATAGGGATCCCATCATCATTCATATCCAATGGGTCCCACACTTTAAAGATAGGTCCCACATCACATCGACAGTGATGGAATCCCATGAAGAGTACATGTATATGCAGGTGATCCAAACTCAAGACGCCCTACTACGACGTAGCTTGACGAAACAAACAATTTGGAAAGTACTGGACTTTCATAACACAACCCCAAAGAGAGGTATGAGGATCGAGTAACTCCCAACATTTTTCTGCTAATAGAGCTCTATTCATTGTATGAGACAATTTGATATCGAGCCCTCCAGCTTTTTTGGGATCACAAATTTGATTCCATTGAATGATGGGAATCAGAGATTAGTCCCCATAACTCCAAAAGAATCGTCGATTAATTTTATCCAGTTCATCATGAATGGAAGAAGGGAGTGCAAAACATGACATAGTATTGAGGCAAAGTAGACAAAGTTGGTTGAATAAGCACTGCCTTCATAGCTTGAGATAAATACCCGGCTTTCCATTTCCATGAGCAGAGACTGCGATCTTAATGCATTGTTTGTCATACGTTAAGAACATATAGATGTTGTAATCCACTCAAAAATCCTTTTACATGACATTCACCTGGAAAAAAAATGGTGCATAAGTTTGTTTTACTGTGTCGACTAATATCAGTTGACCCACCCAGTTGGAATGGATGCAAACTAGCTTCCAGCTTCCTGCTTCCTTTGCCAAGGAAGATCAGTTCAAGCACTACTTTCACGAAACTGATAGCATTTCAATGACAGTAGCAAGGGACATTTGTCAAATAGGAATTCAATAGTACGAGTTCAACCATCTGGCTTCAAATCCCAGACTATAGGTAGAGCAAAACTATTAGTACGAAGTTCTCAGCCCCAAATGACAAACTTTCCAATACCAAAAGCCACGAGAGTTCACCATTCCAGATACCCAATCAAGAGCTCAAAACAGATCGTGTAGCAGTGCAAGTAGTCTATATCCTTTTTGACTATGGTACAAGAGAGGAGAAAGGCTTCCGTAACTCTATTGTGGTTCCACCACAGTCATCACTTGCAGACCAGGAGTGGAGTAACTTTTCCCCTTCAAAGAACAAGAACAGCCACTGCCAGCAGACTTGAAGAGGAACGGTTGGCTTTCCTACTTGCTGAAACTCCAGAATCTCAACTCAGGAGTAATCATGAAATTGAAAAAAGATATCCACTACAAACTCCGGTAGTCTATCACCGTAACTTCATCTTCCGGCGCATCAAGATCCTGATAACTGCACACCCAAAACAGATGCACATGATGTCAGTGCAGCAAAATAAAGAATACAGAATTTTTCTCTTGTTGGCTTGAATCAAGTGGAAGCTAACAGATGCTGGCCAACAATAGACAGATATTCTACCCATTCAGATTTCAACAATGGCATAGTAGCAATCTGTTGTTGCCTTAACTTTACAGTAAAGATGCATTTATTGTTTTCCTGCTGCTCTATCTAGTTGTAAGTAAAAGGGAAGGGAAGCCGTATAAAAATAAATAAATAAATAAATAAAGAGTATTTGTAATCATGTTTATGTAACCTCCTTCAAACTCTCACCATATTTAGTAATTATACTTTTCATATGTAATCTTTACTTTCATTTTTAAATCCCAGGGATTTGGTTCCAAATGAAAGTAAAATTTAAGAACCAGATTTCGAATCATTTGGAGTTGGTTGCAAAAACATGTTGGATAATAATTACAAAAGTTCCCATCTTAGTTTTGATTTAATCTCACTTCTCGTTGCTGAAGAGAGGAGAGGGAGGAAAAATCACACAAACTGTTGTGGATATATGGCCTCGTGGGGAAAGGAAAGGAAAGGAAATGATAGCTGGCACCTTTTTTCACATATTCCACCTTTTCCCTTGATATTTCATTCCCTCTAATTTCCTATGTAATGGGTGAAACACAACGGAAATAAACTGTTACCTAGATACTTTGAAGGATTCAGATGCACCAGTGTTAATGAATGATCAACATGAGTTTTGTTGAAGTGCATCACAATATATTATGATGAGCTGTACTCTTAATGCATATTTAAAGAAAACCCCTTTCCCCTCATGCCAATTGTTAGCATTCTCCAAGTATGACAATTCCAATTCTTTTGGATTTTGACATCCATAGAACTTCATAATTTCCCCAACTTTTCACTTCCTAGAACAACCAAAAGGAGGCAAGGTGCATTTCTTCCCACAGCCAGTAAAAAGAAAATCAAATGCAGCCACAAGCATGATGCACAGTAGATCAAGTCAAGGACCCAGCAATTACTTCTTTTAGACAAAATTTGATGCACAGAGCACAACGTATCTAGACATACCATAGTTTGGGTTTCTTAATCACAAATAAGAAAACTGTCACATCATGTGGCTGACCAAAACTCAACACCGAACTAGTGGGATTCCTGTGCGCAAAAAAGAGAAATAATAGAAAGGGATGGGAAAGGCCACAGAAGGTCTTTAAATAGATCTGGACTCAATACCAAAATTAAATCATAAATGGCTTTATCTGGTCCTTGAATTGGTTGTTTTCTCCGGCAAACAGAAAAATGTACCTCATCAGAAGCTAACACAGATTCCAACTGATATAGAAATAGCATTCCACAATTTTAAGTATGCGAAAGATCGTGGGAAATTGCTAAATCAGGGCAACTAAACCAGTTGAGTCCAACTACAAAGATTATGGGTGTTTTTTTCCTTTTGGGGTAAGTAAAGATTATAGGAGTCGCTTACAATAAATGGGACTCCCACTATAATAGATTGCAACTATGTCCCTAGTGATATAGGATTAGGATTGAGAAGTATGAAGACCGGCTTTAAACCAAGGAACCACTTGAAGAAGTGAGCATTAATGAGTTCACCATGGTGCAGTTTGTTTCTCTAGCATAACCATATCTGAATGGAAGGAAATTTTGGCATAACATTTTGCCTAGGATTTAGTGATGGATCGAAAGGGTAGGCAGGTTTTATGGATAGGAGGAAGATTAGGGATGGTTTTAAATAAAGTAATTGTATTTTAGGGTCAGGCATGTGAATTGGTGTAGCTGCTGCAAGTGGGAAATCATGTATAAGTGAGAAGTATTAGGAAGATCATCACTGGCACTAGGAACCAACCTACCTCAACCAAGAGTCCACAACCCACACAGCTAGAGAGCAAGAGAGAGGAATCCACCTACCTCAACCAAGAGTCACGACCACCCACTGATATAGTGCTGTCTGTCACGTGATTGCTCACAGCACAAATATAGAATTTTATTAAGTACAACACATTCTAATACTTGGATGCCCACTTCATGCTAGAACCCTTGTTAAGAGAAATTATCAACTAAGCTGTTCACCCAGTCTAGTAGCTGCATGTAGGCTCCAAAAACCACCCCCACACACACACACAAAGACGCACAAACCCACCAAAAGTAAGAAGAGAAAAAAAACCACACAGACTTGTGCTCTTTGCTACCTCTTTCCTTCTTTTTCCCTGAAATTATTCCCATCAGTCACAAGCCTAAGTCTGAGTAAAATTTAGAATTGAACTAATCAACCAGAACAAAGACCACCCAAGTTCACATTATGGGAGAACCAGCAGACCCATAGAACCATCTAAGCAGTACCATTGTCAAACCAGGATATCTAACCGTAATTAATTAAGTCACAGCATTGAAAAGGCAAGTGTCTTGGTTTTATTTTCGTTCCATCGTAGGCATAAGATATCTGGCCAAATCTGAAACCGAATGATTAGCTAATCGCTCCTAAGGCCTAGTTTGGATCCTTTTTTATTTTTATTTTTTCTATTTATAAAAAATCATTTTTTGTCAAAAATAAAAAATTGTTTGGTAGTTACAATTAAAAATAGATTGTAGAATGAGAAATAAATTTGGTATCACTATGTCCAGAATATATAACAAGAATCGTTCCAGATCAGGACTGCCCACAAAAGCACATCTAATGGAAAGCAAAGTCGACTTGAAAAGGTAGGCCAAGGAAATATGATGGATTTTTTTTTTTTTTTTTTTTAAATAAGGATATATGATGGTTACAACTTGACACACGTTACAAGGTGTTTGTGTTTAACTACAAAACAAATTGAGAAGTCCTCATCTGGTACACGTTGCAAGGTGTACGTGTTTGAGTACAAGACAAAATTGAGAAGTCCTATTGTATATGGAGTTCTATATCACACGTAATAGTCCCATGCATATAGAACTCTATATCATATGTGGGAGTTCCAATACGCATGGGATCATATCATGATGCGATTATGTGATTCCGTTATTAAAATCCACAAGAAAAAAAAAGAAAAAAAAGAGAGAAATGAAAAGCGGATAAAGAGAGAGAATCGAAATCCATAAAGGAAAAAAAAATCCATAAGAAAAAAAAAGAGAAACAAAAAGAGGATAAAGAGAGAAAATTGAATTCCACAAAGGAAAAAAAAAAGAAATGAAGAGGATAAAGAGAGAGACGTAGAAAAGATAAAAGAAAAGAGTGAGAAATATATAAAGAGAGAGAGAGAGAGAGAGAGAGAGAGAGAAATAGAAAAGGAGAAAGAGGGAAACGAACTCTACAAGGACTATTGGACAAGAGACATTTCTTTGGAATAAGGACTTTTGGACAAGAGACGTTTCTTGGAAGAGTTCGAAGAAGTATAGCCTTTTAGGTTTTGTCAAGTTTTTATAAAAAGTCTATTAGAATAGGTTATTACGTTTTTGTCCTTATTTTTTTGAACGTTGGAAAGAATTGTACCATGTGCTCATTAACTTATGCGCAAAAATAGACTTAAATCAATTTTAAACAAAAATCAAAAAAAGCTGAAAACTTCTTTTTGATTTTTGACCTAATTTCTATTTTTATTTATGATAAATAACACATATAAATGATACCAAACATTCAAAAAGGTAAAAAATTGAAATAAAACTAAAAAAAATGGATCCAAACTAGGCCTTACTAGAACCAAAACCGAAACTCTAATAGGTCGGTCTAGTCTGGTCCTTAATTGGTTTCAGGACTCATCCAGTAATTGGACCCAAGACCAATGTACTGACCATTAATCCAAGCGAGTTAATTATAAGCCCATGTTTTGGCCCATGAGAAAATTAGACAGAATTTAAGCCCATGTCCTCAATGGCCCATATATAAATTTAATAACATGACTAGGCCTTAACCCAAAAAAAAAAAAAAAAAAATTGACTAGGCGTGGCTTAAGAGAGAGTGAATAGTGAGTGAAAAGCGCAAACCCCCCAAAAGAACTCCTAAAAAAATCAACAGTCAGTATAATTTAAACCAGACCGAACCCCAACCAAAATCCACATTTTTTTTCTGAAGGCTCAGACCAAAAAGATAAGGTCAATTCCGGTTTGGTTTTATCCTGTCAGTTTTGGTAACTCAGTGTGGTCTATGTATGAAAAGTCGGGCATTAAGAAAAGACAGCGAAGGTAACAAGACATTGTGGTGATAAATCATATTTTCAACATCAAGCAAAAGATCCCCTCCCCCCCAAAAAAAAAAAAAAATAACGGTCTTGACCACCATCAGGGCCATAACTTACCTCCGAATGCGTCGAGGGTCCTGCCGGAAAGCAGGAGACATAGCAAGAATAGGAGCCGGTCCGCCTACCTGCGGACCAGATCGCCCATTCCTACCACCACCTTCATAAGGAGAAGGTCCACCTTGCTCTCTCAACATCCGCATTGCAACTTCAGGTGGTGCAGGAACAAAAGGTCCCAAAGGGCTGCAACAGTTACCATGAACATAAGCTTAAAAACAAATAAAAAGTTAGCTCCCAAGAGTACAACAAAAATGAAATGGAATTAGGAGAAAACCTACCCAGCACCAGGTACAGGCATCAATACTGGTGGTGGAGGGGGTATATCCGAAGGAAAAGGGGGAGCAGCTCTCATGCCTTGTCCACCATAAGCATCATACATTGGTTCATCAGATTTTCCCCCTTCCAGGCCACCAGCATTGGACTGGAAATCACGGGGTGGCGAATTCTCAGCCCTATCATATCGTTCATCACCATTAACTCTATCAGCGCGATCATGCTCTCTACGGTTTCCACGATCATCCCTCAATCTATTCTCTAGACCACCCCTACGCAGCGGCAACTTCTCCTTCTGGAGAGAGAGAGAAAAAAAAAAAAAGAGGAGGAAAAACCCACACAAAGCCAACTAATAAGCAAAAACCAAGAAACATCAAAGATAATGTATAAGGGATAAAGATCAAGAGAGTATACATTCAAGTAAGAAAAACCATCAGTCAAATAGAAAACTTAATTACGTTATACACACAGTAGCAACAACCTGAAGGAATGAACTGAAAAGTGCATATAAGTTGTAAGAGATTGGACATAGCAAAACTTGCAAGGAACCGGTAACATTCCGATGCAAAAATAATCATATATGGCTGAACCTTGATACCCTTAACAATTCCGAGGCAACAATAATCATGACAAGTGGCACAGTTGAGTCAAAACCGGTAGAGTTCTCCACTGAATCACATTAGACTAGAATTTCATCCTATTGGTTCCCATAATGAACAGGTGAATCACAACATTAATACCAAAAAACAGAAGTCAATTCTGATCTCCAGGAAAATGCTTATATGTAGCCATGCTTCAACAAGACAATCTAGGAGCACTATCTCTCTTCCTGATCATCAATAATGAATACTTTGGAAACACCAGAAGAAAAAAAATATATATCACATAAATAACAAGCCCCATATGTAAGTAATACATAGCTTCTATTAAGCATCATGCAATAAAAGCAAGTGTTAGGATGAAAAACAGATTAAAAAAGAGTTCCATACAGACAGACAGCCATTTACTTGTATATGTATATTCTGTACATGTACATGTGCATGCATGCATGCATGCATAATTGCATATATCCCTATGTTAGTGGTCCAAAGAAATCATACCGATTGAGATTGCTGCATGACAGGTTGTCCTCCAGGTGCATCCACGTCACTGCAATAAAAATAAGGCAGTCATCGATCGTACAAATGAGAAGATGCACAACAATGTGACAGAAAAGGAAGAGAAGCTTGAAAACCCTTACTTCATGTAATTCTGGAAATACAGATCTTCACGCACTTTTGTAGTCAACTCCATCACAAGTTCTGGGTGTTTCAGTCTCAAATGCTTATGTACAAACTCTGCAGCATGAAAAAGCTTTGTGCAACCTTTTGCTCCACAGCCATACTTCCACCCATATTTCTCGTCCCTTATTTTTCTTACATGAGGATCCAAAGCTTCAACAGCAGCAGCATCTATCTTCTCCTTGGCTGTCATTATTTCCAATGGATCCTGACCCTGTAACCTTCGTTGCCAAAGTAAGTCAAGTTTATTCTCCCACTCAGCCCCAGCAGCACTTGTTTCATCCTGGCTCTTGCCTTCTGCCCTCACATGCCGAAGACCTTTAGCTTCATTTGTCTCAATCATACCATAGTAATCCAAACCATGGATGCGCCAGAGATAAGTAATGAGTGTATCCAAAAGCTCAATCCCCTCAAGGCCCTTGACGGAAGTTAAACCCCTAATAATTATTATCGGACCCCCAGATCCACCATGAGATTTCTCCCCCTCCATTTTGTCATTATCAGCTGTGCATAAAATATTTTCCTCAATCCCTTTTTCTCTGTCAAGTTTACGTACAAGAGCCAGTGCTTGTCCAATATCAGCTTGAATTCGTCTAGGTTCAGAACCCACTGGATGAGCTTTTGGAGCAGCCGAAAGAGGGTCATTTTCTTTAGCAGGCCCCCTGCCATGTCGTCTTCGTTTGCCACCAGCATCTGCTTCATCCTCAGAATTGGGATCACTTGCTTGTCCTGATTTGTGGGATGATGCAGCATTGATATCTGGACCTCTGCATCATAAAATGGAACTAGTTAGCATAGTTTTAAAACTTGACCGAGAAGGGATCTTGACCTTCTCGGTAGTCTCGAATGGGTCGAGACGAGAAACTAGTTCGAAACTGGGTCTCGACCAGTCTCGACCAGTTCTCGACTGGATCTCGACCAGTTTCAAACTGGTTTAAGTCATAAATAGGAGTCTCGGTCGAGATCTCGACCGAGACTCATTTTTTCTCTAAGTTTCATTCTGTTTTCTTCTTCTCCTCCATTCCTTCTTCTCCAATCTTGCATCTAAGGTTCGAAAACCTCTGTTCTTTGCAAATCTCTCTATCAAAGTACTGTTGGAGCCTCATTTTGACCTGTTCTTTGCAAATCTAATGTTTGAGGTATGGTTTTTTTCCCTAAAACTTACTTTTTTACATGAATATGTTCAATACATGTTGGTTCATCATGAAATTTATATATGTGAGAGTCATTACGCCGATCTACAACCTCATCCTTTCGAAATTATTTTCTGCATATATATTTTTTATTTTGATTTTCTGTTAAAAAATATATTTTTCAGCAATTAAAAATTAAAAAAAATATGATAAATATTAATTAGATGGTGTTGAAAAATTATATGATGAACAACATTGGCCGATCTACGCGACCACGGTTTCATTTTTTTTTCTGTATATATATATATATATATATATTATTTTTTGTTGAAAAAAATAAAAAATACATTTCTTAAATATTACTCGGTTTACTTTCAAAATAATATATGTTGAACATCGTTGGCCGATCTACGCAGTCACGGTTTCAGTTTTTTTTTCTGTACATTTTTTTATTTTTATGAATTTTTTATTAATAAATCTTATTTTCCAGCAATAAAAAAAATATTAATACTTATCTATTGTTGTTCAAAATAATATATGTTGAACATCGTTGGCCGATCTACGCGGTCACGGTTTCAGTTTTTTTTTCTGTATATATTTTTATTTTTATAAATTTTTTATTAATAAATCCTATTTTTTAGCAATAAAAAATTAATAAGAAAATATTAATACTTATCTATTGGTGTTCAAAATAATATATGTTGAACACCATTGGCCAATCTACGGTTCCATGTTGTCGGATTATATTTTTCGAAAAATAAATTATTTTTATTTAATATTCAAAATTATTAATAATATCTAAATAATTATGGAAAATTAGGAAAAATATTCTGTTTTTTTATACCATAGTTTTAAAATTTTGAAAAGTAATTTCAATGTGTTTTGAATTGTATAACTTGTATTCACATATTTGATGTTTTTATGTTCTTCAATTTAAAGTTTTATTAATGTAAATCTATTGATTTAAATTTTTCTATTTATCATCTTATGTAACAGTGTCTCATTCTAAATATTATGGCTGCTTCAGGTTCTCGTGAGGGAGGTGGTGATGCTGGTCATACTGACATGGCTTGGCAGTATTGTACCGTCATTGACAGTGATAGAAAGAAGACCCAATGCAAATTTTGTGGGAAGAAGCTTATGTCTGGTGGGATTACCAGACTTAAGCAACACTTGAGTGGAACTTCTACAGACGTGGCAAAATGTGCTATAGTTCCTGTGAAGATTACCAGGGCCATAGCTGCACAGATGAAGGGAGGCCAGCAGAGAATGGCAGAGAAAGAAAAAAGTAAACAACAGTTTGAGGAAGCAATCCAAAGCACAGTGCGTGGTTTGGATGATGATAGTTCAGATGATGATGGTCTAGATACCAGGGGTTTAACTGAGGAAGAAGCCAGAGATCTGAGAAGGGCAACAATGGCTAGTAAAGTCAGCCATGAGATGGAAATGGAAACGTTGAGGCAAAGAGTCATAGGGGCAGATGGTAGTAGATCATTTCAGCAGCCCGAAGAACCACAAACACAGAGTAAGGGAGGGTTGGCTTCTATGTTTAGAAGATCAAAAAGTACTAGAGCACAACCCCAGGCACCACCACGTACTGCTAGGGATGAGGATTATGTTAAGATTCTACAGCAGGATCCAATAGTTTTTACAAAGGTTGACGCCAAACAGAAGAGATTGAAGAGTATGTGGAACTAGATGGGTACAAAAGAATTTATTGGGGATGCCTTTGCTAGGTGGTCCATCTATAATAGTATCCCAGCAAATGTCAATGGTGGCCCATACTATCAGTCTTTCTTTGATGCAATTGCTCAGGCTGGTCCTGGTGTTAAAGCCCTCACTCTATATGAAGTGATGAATGTCTATCTCCCAAAAATTAAAAAAGAGTTAGAAGTATGGATAGAAGGGTTAAAGAATAACTGAGGTGCATATGGGGTCACTATAATGTGTGATGGTTGGACTGGTCCCACTAGAAAGTTCATCATCAACTTCATGGTCTACAGTGATGGGAAGACATCATTCTTGAAGTCTGTAGATGCATCTGCATACACAAAAGATGCTAACTACATCTATGGATTGCTACAGACAGTGATGGATGAAGTTGGTGCTACAAATGTGGTGCAAATTGTGACAGACAATGGCAACAACTACAAGAAGGCAGGAGAGATGATGATGGCTAACTATAACCTTTTTTAGACTCCATGTGCTGCCCATTGCATTGACTTAATGTTGAAGGACATGGGCAAGATCCAAAAAATAAAGCAAGTGGTTGAACAAGTACACCAAGGGACAACATTTGTATACAACCATGGCTATTCTTTGAACTTGCTGAGGAAGAGATGTGAAGGGGGCTTGGTAAGACCCAACATTACCAGATTTGCTACCAACTACAAAGAGCTTTCAGGCAAAGAAGGTAGGACTCAGATCGATATTTGTATCTGAGGACTGGTTTGGGTGGAGGGAGTCCAACTCTCTTGCTGGGGTTCAAGCACAGACTACTATAGCTTCAGAGGAATTTTGGAGAACACTGAAAGATGTAATCAAAATTCTGGAGCCAGTAGTGAAAGTGCTGAGATTAGTGGATACAACATTCCAACCCACCATGCCACATTTATATGTGGCTATGGATATGTTGGACCATATAAAAACTGTGCTTCCACGTGGAAACAAACATTTTGTGAAGATTATCAAAGATCGACGGGAGAGTCAGCTGATGCACCCATTGCATAAGGCTGGTGAGTATATTTAATAATGTCTTTAATTTAGTTTCACTTAATAGTTAGTACTCTATTTTAATCTGGCGACTCATATTTTGCAGCATACTATTTGAACCCCAAATATCAATATTCACATGTGCTTGGGCTCAATTCTGACCTTATCGGTGCGGTAAAGACGTTGTGGCAAAATTAGTGTCAGATTATACTGTACAAACACTGGTCAATCTGGAGGTGAGTTGTATGGTTTAAGTGTTGAATTATTTGAATATCCATATATTACAATGGCTAATGGTTATAAATTTTGAAATGGGTGTAGATTAAAATGTTCAAAGATGGTCTTGGGAGTTTTGGAACTCCCGCCGTAGTGGCTGGACGAGATAAGACCGATCCTGATATGGAATTATTGAAATTGAAATTTCCAAGTAACATATCTTATTTAATATGTGTATTAAAATGTGTTCTTCATCTTGTGCAGCTGAGTGGTGGTTGTTGTATGGCGAGCATGCAACTGAGTTGAGGAGAATAGCAATCAAAGTCCTATCTCAGACATGCTCTGCATCTAGGTGTGAGCGAAATTGGAATACTTTCTCCCTCATCCATTCAAAGAGGCGGAATAAATTGGACTTTCAATGGCTAAATGACTTGGTCTACGACCATTACAACATGAGACTGAGGGTACAGTGCTTGAAATTTGAACAAAGAAATGAGCAAGAGTTGATAGAGCTAGCCGACGTCTTCCAACTATCTTCAGATGAAGAGGATCCCTATGTGGAATGGGTGAGAGACAGAGCAGTTCCAGTGATGGATGAACCTGGTGGGATGCCCGACCCCACTGTGTCTGCTCCGATGGGTTCTAATCTCGAGCGATTTATGTCCTCGGATGAGGGTCGTGTACACGCACAGTCGCCTAGACCGTTTGACCCCCCAGAAGGCGATGATGATACAATGGATCAAAGTGGCTGGTCAGCTTCTGATAATAGTGGTGGTGGTGATGAGGGTGGTGGTGGTGGTGGTGGTAGTGATGGTTATGATGGTTGTGATGGTGGTGATGGTGGTGGTGGTGGTGATCCTAGACCGACTGTACCCATTATTAGATGGACCGACGAGAGTCAGTATACACATACTACACAGGATCCAGATCATGGTGGGCGCGCATCTTCATCACGCCCTACAACTGGGTATACACGTAGATTTCGTCAACGGAAACGCCCTTTGCAACCAGTGGAAAAAGAAGAAGATCATTTCTTTGACATTGTTCTTGATCCTGATATTATGCCTGATGTTGAAATTGATAGCATGTCCACAAGCTTTGGAGGACTGAGCATTGAAAATAGCAGTGGACGGGAGCAGGGGCAGTGGAGTCCTCATGGATTTGGCACCACTTCGGCGTACGGTTCTTATTCCGGTGATGATGACCGCATGATGGGAAGTGCATATGATTATTCTGCTGATACTAGTATGCTACATCACAGACTGGCTCAAACTTTGTAGACAGTCTCTTTTCAGTCCCAAATTTGCAAAGAACCACGCCCCCACACCAGCCAATATATGCTCACTTTACTCCACATTATAGTGAATTGTATCCAAGGTTGGGTATCTTTAGAAACTTCCCGGATCGTGCGTATGAGAAATATGTGGAAGACTACCAGACCTTCTATAGTCGAAGGATGTCGTGGCAGGACTTTGTTTATCAGACCGAGATATATTTTCTTCAACAAAGTCAATCTGATCAGATGGAACCTGCACACCACTCTACATATGATTAGACATTGGGATGGACTGATGGGAATGTATTATTTCATTTTGAGTATTTAAGTCTTTCATATAATGAGCACTTGTAAGTTATGTCATTTTGTGGGATTTATGATTTATGAATGTATGATTTCCCAATAATGTGATTACTTTTAATGCTTCAAATGTGTTTATATATATTAAATAAGTATTTTCCTACAATATATAACCTTAAAATGGCTCTAAAATGGACTTAAAACATCAAAAAATGGATTAAACCATAAAAAAAAAACTGTCGAAACTCCCATTTTTACCCTTTGGGAGTTTCGGCAGGTTCTCGCTGAGATCTCGACCGAGATCTCGGTAGTCTCAGTTTTCTCAAGGGTCGAGACACCCTCGAGATCCGAGATTTCGAACCATGCTAGTTAGAAGCACATGCTTTGCACATGCACGTGACTTAGAAATCAGGTGCTTTTCACATGAAGTTATGAAAGTGGATATGTCAGGTACTATATTTTATAGGGCTACTTTATTGATATTATAACAACATAATATTGGGGTGGGGGTGGGGGTGGGGGGGGGGTGGGGGGGGGGGGGGGGGGAGGACATGTGATTGTTAGGAGCACACATAAGCATGTGTCATTTTAATAGGTCGAGCAGGGTAGAAAAGGGACAACAAAAAATTAACAAATGTAGAACCAGGTAAAATCATACTTTAAATAATGGTACAAATAATAGAGTTAGTTAGCTCTAAGGCCCTGGATGCATGGATATCAAACCCAAGAACTTACAGGTCCAGTGTTCCACTCTGCAAATCTAACAAGAAGTCCTTTGCGATTTTGCGAGCATTTTCATTCCTCCTAAAGAGATGTAGCAGAGGGACAAAAAAAAAATTAATTACACAAGAAAACTTGAGGAATAGTTTATTTCCACATGAAAAGCACCATTCAGAACTACGTGTTTCTTTAACACCTAAATATAACCAATAATCAGTAACGATTGGAAGGAACATGCCAAATGAAATTCATCCAGGCTTACTATTCTTTCCAATGTAGAGGCACACCTTTCTATGACTGATAGTAAGTTTGTAGGATGGTACTTGTCTCTCAGCCTATGCACATGAAAAAACAAATTAAAAGAAATCAAGAAAAAAGAGGAAAAGAAAGGATCCAAGTAGCCAACCCCATTTCGTTATTAAGGCTGAGTTCAGTCTGTTAACAAAAAAGCGAGAAAGAAAAAAACACAAAAAGAATATATTGAAAGTATCAATACTGAAATAGCAAACGTACCAATCCTCATCCTTATGAGCATCAAAGTAAGCACGTTTCTGGGTTGAAATATACTCCGATCTGTACTCTTGATACCTATGTCATTACAGAAATATATGATTCCATACTAACAGCCCATAAACTACTAAAAAATAAAATGTTGCTGCATTAAGATGCAGAATCCGGTAATCAACTATCAATACCCACTGCAATTAAGAAATTCCCACTACATACCGGCGCTCAGCTTCAGCTGGCAGTATATCATCTTCAAGCTCTTGAATGAATTGCTTATATGACATCAAGCCTTCCCTGGAACAATTCTCTCAGTCGGTCATATTGCTGAATCAATATGACTAAGATACACTTCTTCGAATATATTAAAAGAATATGAAAGAAAAGAAGAAAGTGGAAAGACCAAAATAAGAATAAAGCACTAATATGCTAAAGTGATTACTCCTCACAATAGATAAAAACTATGCAAGACTACCCACTAACAATTACATCAGCTCCAAATATAATGTATACAATTTCATAGAAATTTTCATAGTATGTCACTTAGAGAGGAACATCTGAAAAATGAAATCATGTGAAACCTGTTACTGATGCATACACCAGCCTACAAGATCAAAATGCAAAAAATTATATCCAGACTACTACAGACAAATCTAGGTCACAATCATCACAAAATCACAAACAATTTTTTTTTTTTCTTTTTCTGATCAGCAGCAAAAATATAACAAAAAAAATTTATAGGATGTCTTGAATGTCTAAGTATGCTTCCCAAGACAGCATGTTCTGGCCATGGTTCGAAATTTCGCAGCGAAGGTCCATTTCACACAGGCCCGAAACTGAAATGTTTCGTCCAAATGGGGAAAATAAGGGCGAAATTTGGTCCATGTCACTGGAAAGAGAGAAATGGTCATTTTGAGGCCCAAAATGTGGAATTTTGCCTCAAAACTACAGGGACTTCCTATTTAAGCATGACTATGCATGTTGAATCATCAGATTGGAGGTTGGGGGGCAGCCGAAGTAGTAGTTTAATTTGGACTACTCTATATTTCTAGTATATAGCATACATAGTCTTCTATATCATTTCCTTTTACAACCTACCCTTCAGCTAGAACACATAACATTCAATCATTACAGTCGAAAATTGAAATAAACAATAAAAATGAAGAACCATATACTTAGCAAGCATTTCACATTTATCAAAGTGTGAAACCATCTAATCTTAAAATCATTGCATAAATCCACAATACATTGTCAAAAAAGTGCCACATAGACACCTAAAATAGATATAGGATCTATGGGGCAATTACTTAGAAGTACATTTTCTGCAACAGCCTTCCTCTCTGATAGAAAAGGAACCCATGATCCTGAACCGATCTTACCTGTTTACTGGTCTGAACAAAATACGACTTAATCAGTACAATACATTACAAGTTTACAACCTAGTCACTGACTCACTATTCCGGGGAGTGTCAAAATCACTAGGCTACCCCTGGGACCAATGGAACCATTGCTCGGACACAATACCAAATGCTGGCTACATCATCCTCTACCTAAAGAAGCACTCAAAATCCATCACAAGAGCCTTATATATTGAATCATCAACATATGAAAGATAACCCAACATAGGATACACGAGCTAAGGCATATATCGACCCACCACAACTACTTGATGTACCGGGCATATATGGCTGGGGTGCCAGGTATGAGAAGATGCTATCCACAAAAGATGACCCACTTTGTGACTGACCTAAATACAGCAGCAAATCGAAGCATTTTGACCAAAAATCCGCCAAATGGCTCAAAGTGGAGCTTTTATATATGGGCTTTGTACCATTTTGCCAAAACGACCAAACCAGGTTTCAGATGAAATATTTCGCTGAAATCTGGTATTCACTTCAATTCTTTCATCTTGGTTTCTGTCAAAACCGAAATATTTCATAGAAATTTCCAAAATTTAAACCTTGGTTATAGTACATTTTTTGTTGAAGCTGATGCAGCACAAACATAGCTATAAAGGGCAAGAAGCTCAATAGAGGTTCTAACACCTCTTAGCAGCCAAGGTACCAGTTGATGCTCATGCCAGACTGAATATACATGCAGGTGCACAAGCATGCATATGTGTAGTAACAGCATTTTCCAAAACCCTCACACTAGTATGCATTTACTTATTCTGCAATAAACCATAGATAAGAAATACTAGAAACGGCAAGAATATTACATGAAAGCATTCTTTAATTAGGCACATGCCTAGCCAACACTGTGCCTGAATCCAGGTGCCCAAAGGTGCAGAAAGACATGCACGTGATTGGAAGTGGATACACATATGCCTGCATGCCAGGCAAGGCAATTTTTCTCCCATGCTCCCTCCTTTTTTCACTTTTTCTGGTCTGATACTTTAAAACAATTGCTTGGGGTATCCCAGATCACTAAATTTTTAGACAGTGCATCAAAATGGAATCAGAGACTTATTTGAGAAATTATTACTCTACATAAATTGAATATTCCCAAAGACTGTCAAATGTAAGTTTGTGCAGAGATTTCCTGAATTGAATGACCAGGTTTTCCCCCCTTTTAAGTCTTTAAGACCTTCACTGATTAACTTTGCCTTTTCTCAGTTCAATGGCCACCTAAAACTACTAGATGGTCTTCCAAAAAGCAATTGTGCACCCAGCAGAATCTTCATGTCCCCTGTCTAACATCCACAAAATATCTGATCCACATAATCCAGAAAGATCTTAACCAAACTGGAGAAAACTATATTTTCTTTATCCCTGTTGCTGGATATGACTTAGATTTCCATTCTCAGAGGAAAAAGACAATCCTAGGTGCAAGATATGCGCCTGTTTCCTCCAGGCCCCATACCAAAACGAAGGATAACATCAAATCCTGTCGCTATCATGATTCTAACTCGATCAAAACTGACCAAAATCTGCGGTTGTCTCAGTTCCAAGACTGGTCAAAACGAAACCCAGTTTTCGACACTAGCAGGGTCCAGGGTCGAAAACCAGTGTCAAAACCTCGGAACAAGATCCAGTACATTTCCGTTTTGGGCCTGATCAAAACCGATATTTAGATCCTTGCGGTCTATATGTCAAGAACTAGATCTGAGACTTAGAACAGGCTCCACAACTAAGGCTGTCTTTGGATCCATTTTTATTTCTGTTTTTATTTCAATTTTTTGCTTTTTTAGGTGTTTGGTATCATTTGTGAATGCTATTTATGAAAAACAAAAAATGAAAATGGGGCCAAAAATCAAAAAGAGGTCTTGACCGACTTCTTTTTTATTTTTGCCCAAAAACTCTTTTTGACTGCTTTTGCACGTAAGTTTAATGCACATGTGTTTTTAATGAGGGTAAAATAGTAAAGTTAATATTTTTTTATTACAATTGCTCTAACCCCCCCCCTCCCCTCTCCCTCTCCCTCTCCCCGACCTTCATACTAAACAACATTTTATTGTTGATGAAAAATGATTTTCAAAAATGATTTTTGATATATAGATAAAAAATAAATAAATAAATAAAAATGGATCCAAAGAGAGCCTAAGAGCCAAAGTTGAGAAAGTATAACAACACCAACACTCCCAAGCCATTTAAAGCAAAAAATGCTTAAGCTTCAAGTTGAAAAAGCCAGATGGAAGCCTATTTCAACCAAACATCCAATAGTTAAAAATAGACCGACTACGAATAAGTCCATATAAAATCATAAAATTTTGGAATAAATTAGAAGATGAGTCAACCATGGTGAATTGCCCAAACCATGATAGGCAGATAAAGTTAGCTACTAAGGAAAGCCCACCAAAGCAAATTGGTCCCAATAACTTTTTTTTTATCAGCAGCAAATGAATGTTAAATCGGTCTTCTCAACTATTCAATAAAATCAATCAAAAAATCTTTAAAAACATCGAAACATCATTGTTATGAATATCATTTTCCAATATTTAGTAAATGGAATCATGGTTTGAGATTTTGGTTGAAACCAATGGTTTTGGCCAAGATATCTCAGTTTCGAGCCTGGCCGAGACGAAACCTAGGCTCAGATCAAAAAAGTATCAAGTTTCGGTCGAACCCAAGAACCCAGGTTAGGTTCGATCAGGTTTCGACCGAAACTATGGTTTCGGTTCAAAAAATGCACCAACTGAAGGTATAAAAATGTTTTGTCACGTTGAGTTCATTAGGTTTCGACCCATAGTTGTCAAGGCGCCAAGGCGAACCAAGGCGATGGAGGCCTGACTGGGCGCCTAGGCGACCAAGGCGCCCGCCTAGGCGACCAAGGCGACCCAAGGCAACCTGGGCGCCTAGGCGACGCCTTGACAACTATGTTTTGACCTAGGCTCATCATTTTTTCTCATATTTTTCCTTGAACTCTAAAGTTTCTTTAGAAGATTTATTAGGCTAGACAAGAACAACATTTATCAGGCAGTACTTATTTATGACTAACATCATTTAAGTAAATGTTTCTTTAATTTTATATTTCATTTACTTAAGATATTATTCATAAATAAGCAAATACCCCCCACCCCCCTCAATTTCCAATAAAAATAGTCAAAAATTCAAATTCCAGAATGATAAAAAATCAACCCACCAGTTCAAGAACAAAAACCGCATTTTTGGGTACGGGGGCGATTTTCAACTTCCAAATGCTAGGCTTTTTTCCAAATATAAAAATTCCATAAATCTTATTAAAGTAAAGCATCACGGAAAACCAAAAGCACACCAAAATAATCTCTTGCTTTGATGCCCAAAAAATAATTTACATTCAGACGACTTTAAAAAGCATTCACATACTCCGAACAAGGTTTGACCAGATTGTAACTGCTTCATTATAACTCAAATTCAAGCAATCTCGGATTTGTTGGATTGCTGATTATGTTAGCTTTGCAACAAATTCGAGATTGCTTGAATTCAAACTATATTAAAGGAATTACGCTCCAGTCAAATTTGTTAGAAGTATGCGAATGTTAGTCATAAATACGTATTGCTTACTTAATTCTAGACATAATCCCAGGTCTCAACGTACACTAGCAAACTAGGGTCCACACCACATATTATCATTTTAGATGTTTTTAGTTAAACTAATGTGGGAATATGTGTAAAACGGTTAAAATAGGCTACAGAAAAAGAAAAAAAACTCAGATCAAGAAAAACAATATTGGGTCTCGAAACCAAGCTTCAAGATGTCCAGGAAAAATACCAGGTTTTGATCGAGTTTTGGTCGAAACCCGAGATATCTCGATTTTGAGGTTGGTCGAAACCTGCCTCGAAACGGGCACCTCGAACCTTGAATGGAATCACTATGTATTGCATTAGAAGAATGTTGGAACCAAAACAAGCAATGACGCAACCCAGCTAGAATAACACAGATCACTTCATGTAAAATCTAGAAGATAACCTTCACATTTCAGAATTCCTTTTCCCCTAGATAATTATTTTCCAATTTCGAAGTCATTGGTTGAACCAAATCAAAAAATTTAGCCTACAAGGTTACCATGTGGACCTATGGATAAGTTACCATATGGCATAGGTTACATTTGAGCACCTCATGCCTTACCTCAACTTCAACAAAAAGTCAATATTTAACTAAGTATGAATTACAGCAATACGATAAATAAAATGTTCCCAAAAAATATAGGATCTAATATTTTTTGGAGGGGGAGAAGTTTAATAGGAAAAGATCAAACTGAGATAAACATTATAATTAAAAAGGCAGCAACAGTAACCAATGTTTGAAATTTCAAGTTACCCAAGTAATTCTCTTTCCCTTGGGTACAAAATGAGCCAATATTGGTGAAATTGCCAAAATTTGTGCAAAATCTTCCAAAATTGGCTAAATGTTTCTGTTTCCACACAGCTCAAAATCATCCAACTAGTCGAAAATTTCAAAAATTGACTGTAACCATATTATCCTGCTGAAATGTCTAGCAAATCATATAATCTAAAAAATCAAACCTTTGTGTACTCCCTGAGTTTGAAGCATCGCCATGAACACCACGACCAGAATCCCAATCTGGAAACAGAAAAAAGAAATAAAAAAAATTGAAAAATTCTTAATCTAAACAACAAGAACAAAACAAAAGTTAAAAAAAAAAAAATAGCCAGAACTCAACTTGAAAAGGCTATATAAAACCATTTGCAGAACCCCAGTAATATCAATTGAAGTTAAACTGTAAATAAAAAAGCTAAAAGGTCATCAGATACTTAAGGTCAGACCAATGACGAGGTACACAGGGCATGTCAATGTCATAACACAAGCTAGGTAAGGCTTAGATGTTAAAGCCTCAATGCCTTAAAGCTATAAACTACTAATGCTGCATGGTGACTTGAGACCTCAAAGACATTATTTTTCCCATATTTAACCTAGAATAAAAATAAGCAAGTAATAAATTAGGTAGAGAGGGAGGGAGAGAGATAGAGAGAGAGAAAGATGATTATGTTTAGAAACGATCAACGTTAAAGTTAGGGTTCACAATAAAATTAAGGTTAGGAATGAACCGATTAGAGCTAATTTAGGAGTAACTCAGATACGAGATAAGTTTCTAGAAAGTCGTTTGATGCAGTAGCTTGCTCGTGGATAGACCATCATGACCCGCTTGGGAGAACCATGCCAAATAGGAACCAGCCCAAACCCAAACCAGCAAGGGCTGGTAGGGGCTTATTTTAGGTGGATTTATTTTAGGCCATAATATTTTAGTATTTTTTGTCTTTGTTAGCAAACAACTAGCAAAGAGGTTATTGCGTTTGATTTGGTTTCCTAGTTGAAGACTTCTATTTTAGTTATTTCAGCTATGCTTTTCTTAAAAAGCATTGTAAACGAGACTAGTAGAGGCAAAATTAGAATGAACGAGTTTAAATTTTAGGTTGCTTCAAACGGCTGTGGAGTAGTGCGTGGTTGATCTTCTTCTTCTCTCACTTCTTCTCTTCGTGCAACAGTGTTTTACCAAAGAATCTCTTCTCTCTTCCTTTTTCCTTCAGCCATCATCTTCATGTAACCATCTATGCTGTTCTTCTCCTTATTTATTTTCTCCTCTTGAGTTATGGATCCTACCCGTAAGATACAATGTCCTAGTGCTTATCCTGCAACAGGCAATACAACCAGCCAAATGGACGTTTCTTCAACCTCCATAATACAAGATCATCTAACCTTCAAACTTGGGAAGTTGAATCCACATAGGGGGGCGACCTCAGCCCTAAAGCTGCAAAAAGGTTCAAGATTTTGGTTTTGAAACCGGTTTCAACCAAGATGGGGTGGAAACTTTTTTTTTTTTTTTTTGGGTAAATTCCACTAGAGGTACCCAACGTTTTGAGAAATCATACCATAGGTACCTCACGTTTCAAAATCATACTTGAGGCACCTCTTTTCATATTTCCAACATTAGCCCTACAATTACCTCCACCTCCTCCAACGCTAATCTCCAGAGATGAGATCTTCATGGATATCTTCTACCGTTCCCTTTATTGATCGATCCGTTCCCCTGCCCTTAAATCCCTAAACCCAACACCTCTCTCTGCTTTCCTAATGGCAACCTTTACCATTTTCCTTTCCTTCCAACCTCTTCATCACGGAAAACCTTCCCTTCCCTTCCATTCTTCTCCACTCCAAGCAACCATTTTACATTCCAAATCCCCAAGCCCAACACCTTTCTCTGCTTTCCTATCCTCTCCACACCAAGTAACCATTTAAATATTCACCTTCTAGTTCAACCACCATTAAGTAGGTGTGAACGAGAAGGAAGAAAGAACGCACAACAATCTGTCAGTTCAAATGCATCTTAATGAAATGAGGCATATGGGATCGAGAGTAGTCTCTGATAATGCACCTGAATTCAAAGTGAGTGTTCATAGGTAGACTCAAGAAGAATTTATCTGTGATTTCATTTGGGAGATTCAGCAATGCTGTCCTAGTGCTTCTTGCCTCAATTTCTCCGTTTCTTTTCTCCCTTGCTTCATTTTCTTCATATTTTTTTTTTCTCTTATGTTGGTTGCACTGGGAGGAGCCAAATAAAAGAAACCAAAAAAAAAAGGGAAAGTTAATCTAATTCCCGATCTTTCCCGCCCAAAGCTCTATGAAGCTAACTACAATTTTTTTTTTGGTTGGTTGCATTATGAATAGAAGAGAAGAAACCAGAAAAAGGAGAAGGTTCGATTGCTCCCAAAAGATCAGTGGATGAATGGGTGGGATGGGGTGGGGTCGCACTATCGCAAGGGAGAAGGGGCTGCCAAAGGAAAGCGTGGAGTGTGGGACGAGATAGGTGCAGGAAGAGTTATGCCAGACAAGGTTAAAATTGGAAATATAAAATAGAAGGTACCTCAAGTGTAACATCTATGAAACGTGAGGTACTTCAAATATGATTTTTAAAACATAAGGTACCTATGGTATGATTTCTCAAAACGTTGCGTACCTTTAATGATTTTACCCTTCTTTTTTTGTGTCAAAATCAAAACCTAGGTTTGGATTCCCTAAAATTTGATTTTTAACTCCAATTTTTTTCTGCTGTTAATTTTTAACCTTCTTAACATATTCCCTGAATTAGTTTCACAAAAAGAAAATTTCCTAAATGGTTTTCCTAGGCACAGACCATAGCTTGCTAATATACGTGAGGAGTACGAGTGAAAATATGTGATTAAAACAATCCAAACATACAGTAGATACATAAGACAAGGTTATAAATTCTAACAAGCATACAGTACTTACTCATCACTCCATTCCATGAGGAATTTAGTAAGTATTATATAACTCATATGTGTGGGCCCATCACTCTTGGGCCACCCAGCCTATCTCTACTTCCTTCTTATGGCAGCGTAAGCAAATATTATATAACTCATATGTTGCAGCGCAGGCCCCTTCACTCCTACGCCAGCCATGCCTATCTCATCCAGCATTAACTGATAATATGGTCCTTTAGTGGCATTAACTGGAATGTTGTTGTAGAAGAATCACTTTGAGATGGCATTCACAACTTTCCCCTTTGCATCTGTCCATAATTGTTTCAGCTTTCTGTTTCCGATCCTGTCTGGGGCTAGGTCACGACATGGGGGCATGGCTAGATCAAAGGCCCCCACATTTTAGGCCTCCTAAATGGAATTTCTGACTCTGGTGCATGTCTCAGCCTCCTCCTCCTCCTCCCTTGTGGCTCTGGCTCTGGTGGAGCCTGCTTAGACAAATCAGATCCCCTAGCCATCTGCATCAATATTTCCTGGTCATTGGCATAGGTACCTTTGCTCGCTACCTTTGCCCTCCTCAGCTTGCCACATGGATGTCTAGGTCATCCAAATCAGCCTCCTAACTATCATACTCTTCCTCACCAAAATCAGGCATCGTCTCCAGACAAGAATCATCAAACTCCTCCTTGGCTGCCCTCTTATCTTTCTTCTTTCGTATCCCACCCCCCATCAACTTAACCATGGCCCTCTTTATCTTACTACGCACATTAGGACAGTCAAGGTTCAAGGTTTCGGTTTCAAGGCCGGTTTCGGCCAGTCACGAAACCAAAACCAACCAGGTTTTGACCGAGATGGAGTCAAAACCTGGGATTTGTTTTGGGCAGTTTCCAACCTTGGTTTCAATGCCCTAGAAACTGTTTTTTAACCCCCAAAATGTATATGCTGCCTAATGTTACCATGTTTCACATATTCCCTTAATTAGGTTCACAAAAAAAATTAAAAATTAAAAATAAAAATAAAAAGATTTTTCTCAGTGCAAACAATGGCTTGGTTATTTACGCAAGGAATACAACAACTGGAAACAGAGACTTTGAAGCTTTATTTATGATTAATATCATTTAAGTAAATGTTTCTTATGCTTTATATTTCATTTATTTAAGATATTATTCATAAATAAGCAAACAGTCACATTTGAACCCAATAAAAATAGTCTAAAATTTAAATTGATTAACTTTCCAACAAATTCAGATTGTTTGAATCCGAGTTATATTGAAGGAGTTGCACTCCGATCAAACCTTATTCGGAATGCATTGAATGTTGTTTAAACTCGCTTGAATGGAAATAAATTTTGGACATCAAAACAAAACATTATTTTGGCACTCTTGATTTTTAGTGATGTTTTACTCCAATAAGTTTATGGAATTTTTATATTGGAGAAAAAAACTAGCATTTAAAAGTTGAAAATCACCCCCACAACCAGAAACGCAATTTTGTTCTTGAACTAGAGAGAATTGACTTTTTACCCTTTTGGAATTTAAATTTTAAACTATTTTAATTGGATTCAAATGGGGGGTGTTCATTTATTTATGAATAAGAAACATTTACTTAAATGATATTAGTCATAAAGAAGTGTTGTTAATGTGCACTGTTTCCGTAGCTATTCTGACTTTTAAGGTTGAAACCAAAGTTTGAGTTTTGAAAACAGACAGATTTTGATGGAAACAAGTCTGTTTTATAAGATGGAAACCAAGTTTCGGTCAAAACCTGGTCGAAACAGTGAAACATCAAAAATACAAGACATTTTGGAATCGAGCCCCCATCTCAAAACCTGGTTATAATAATCGAAATATGGAACATTTAAGTACCAAACCCTTGTTTCGTTTCGATCAGGGTCCATACCGAAACAACTCGCATATTCTTAGACCACTGACTTTGTCATATCATATGAGCTCAGCCTTTCATTTTTAAGCAAATCGAAGGAATTTTCTGACCCGTTTGCCATATCTTCGCTAGGTGTTTACGAAATTATTATAGCAAATCTGTCCGTCGTATCTCCCAGCTTATCCCTTTCAGTGCCCCATGTCCCTTCTTTTTTCCTTGAGCTCCCTTGCCCTCCGGAAGGAATCGAACGCTTACCGCGCCTTATTTTCTCCCCGTTGATCCCCCGGCCAATCAAGCTAAATGAATGAAACATGCCAAGAGATATGAAGCTTCTTCATACGAGGATCGTCGAGATCTGCTTTGGTCTTTGGATACGTACACGAACGTTGTAGAAGTTCTCTTCATGTGGTTCCGAATCCAGCACCTAAAGCTAGTTGACCTAGGACCAATGCCGGGAATCTAGATTTTCGTTTCAATCAGTGGTTTAGATCAAGATATCTCGATATCAACCATGGTTGAAACGAAACAAGGGCTTGATACTTAAATGTTCCATATTTTGATCAATAAACCTAGTTTCGACCAAGACCACTTAGTCCAACCAGGTTATATAATGTCAAGTTTCAATTGAAACTTATCCATTTTGACAAATTTGAACCCCAAGAATGCATGTTTCGATAGGTTTTCAACAAAAAGCTCTCCATTTGCCAAAATCTATCATATTTTGCTCAAATCTCCTCATTCTTCACCATTCCTTTGCATTCTAACAATCGTCCCTGTGATTAGCTCCTCGCGTACGCTCCCGCTATCTTGATGAAATGAAACTAAATTTTATAACCAAGATAACGAGAGATATCGGTTTCACTGCTCCATGGAGGTGGGCACCATGGTTTTAAAACTCGACCGAGAAGGTCGATAGATCTCGACCTTCTCGGTGGTCTCGACAGGGTCGAGACGAGATCACTGGTCGAAACTGGGTCTCGACCAGTCTCGACCAGTTCTCGACTAGTTCTCGACTGGTCTCGACCAGTTTCGAACTGGTCCAAGGCTTTATATAAGAGTCTCGGTCGAGATCTCGACCGAGACTCATTTTCCTTCTCTAAACCTTCTGTTTTCTTCTCCTCCTTCATTCCTTCTTCTCCAACCTTGCATCTAAGGTTCGAAAACCTCTGTTCTTTGCAAATCTCTCCAACAAAGTGCTGTTGGAGGCTCATTTTGACATATTCTTTGTAAATCTAAGGTTTGAGGTATGGTTTTTTTCCCTAAAACTTACTTTTTTACATGAATATGTTTAATACATGTTGGTTCATCATGAAATTTATATATGTGAGAGTCATTAGCCCGATCTACAACCTTATCCTTTCGAAATTATTTTCTTGCATATATATTTTTTATTTTGATTTTCTGTTAAAAAAATGTATTTTTCAGCAATTAAAAATTAAAAAAATATGATAAATATTAATTAGATGGTATTGAAAATATTATATGATGAACACCGTTGGCCGATCTACGCGGCCACGGTTTCATTTTTTTTTTCCTGTATATATATATATTTATTTTATTTTTTGTTTAAAAAAATTAAAAAATACATTTCTTAAATATTAATCAGTTTACTTTCAAAATAATATATGTTGAACACCGTTGGCCGATCTACGCGGTCACGGTTTCAGTTTTTTTTTCTGTATATATTTTTTTTTTTATGAATTTTTTATTAATAAATCCTATTTTCCAGCAATAAAAAATTAATAAAAAAATATTAATACTTATCTACTGGTGTTCAAAATAATATATGTTGAACATTGTTGGCCGATCTACGCGGTCACGGTTTCAGTTTTATTTTTCTGTACATATTTTTATTTTTATAAATTTTTTATTAATAAATCTTATTTTCCAGCAATAAAAAATTAATAAAAAAAATATTAATACTTATCTACTGGTGTTCAAAATACTTATGTACTGGATTTGGCACCACTTCGGCGTACGGTTCTTATTCCTGTGATGATGACCGCATGATGGGAAGTACATATGATTATTCCGCTAATACTAGTAATACTACATCACAGACTGGCTCAAACTTTGTGGACAGTCTCTTTTCAGTCCCAAATTTGCAAAGAGCCATGCCCCCACACCAACCAATATATGCTCACTTTACTCCACATCATAGTGAATCGTATCCAAGGTTGGGTATTTTTATAAACTTCCCAGATCATATGTATGAGAAATATGTGGAAGACTACCAGACCTTCTATACCCGAAAAATGTCGTGGCAGGATTTTGTTTATCAGAGCGAGATATATTTTCTTCAACAAAGTCAATCTAATCAAATGGAACCTGCACGCCACTCTACATATGATTAGACATTGAGATGGACTAATGGGAATGTATTATTTCATTTTGAGTATTTAAGTCTTTCATATAATGAGTACTTGTAAATTATGTTATTTTGTGGGATTTATGATTTATGAATGTATGATTTTTCGATAATGTGATTACTTTTTATGCTTCAAATATGTTTATATATGTTGAATAAGTATTTTCCTGCAATATATAGCCTTAAAATGGCTCTAAAATGGACTTAAAACAGCAAAAAATGGCTTAAACCATAAAAAAAACCTGTCGAAACTCCCATTTTTACCCTCTGGGAGTTTCGGAAAGTTCTCGCCGTACCGAGATCTCGGTAATCTCGGTTTTCTCAAGGGTCGAGACACCCTCGAGAACCGAGATTTCGAACTATGGTGGGCACCAAACCCGCCGTAATCTGGGTTGTTGGATCAGCACTAGCCCTAATTGAAGCTGGATTGCAAGATTTGAAACATCAAGAAAAACCATTTCTTCTTTAAATCATTTTTTCTTAAGAGTGTTTGCAGACACCACGGATCTTTTTGATTTTTATATGTTAGAAACAAAGGCCCGATCTATGACTCTATAGAGTATGATTTCATTGTATATTGATAAATTATTTATTAAATTTTCTGTTTAAAAAATATTGATTTTCGGACAACAAATTTTTGACAAAAAAAAAAAAAAGGATTAATGTGATAGATGGAACTCAAATTAAAGTATGTTAGACAAGGATGGCCAATCTACAGCTTGACGGAGTCAAAATTGTTTTAATTTTTTAATTTTTTATTTTATTTTTCCGAATTTGAAAGATAATTGCTGAAATTGATATATATATAGATATATTCTGTTTTAGCTTAAAAAGGAAGAAAAATACGTATTTTCAATGTTGTTTCAGCTGAAATTGACTCATTTTGTGATATTCCATAATTATTTTTTGCTGATAAAGTATTTATTAATTATTTCAAAATAAAAAAATAGTTTTAATTAGAAAAAATATAAGATAGTGAAAATTTTAGTATGTGTTTTATTGCAGTTTTGGATACATATTTGATATTCACATGCTAATAATGAATGTTTTCTTATATCAACAATGTACCAAATAGTGCATAATGGCTGACTCACAAAGCAGGACATTGGATGGAAGCATGGCATAGCCCTCTTTGTCGACAAAAAGAAATCCCAATGCAATAAGTCGGGGGTAAAAAAACTATTGGAGGTGGAGCCACTAGTCTCAAGTGGCGTCTGGCTTGTGGGTAATGGGCTGTCCTAATGTGCCTAGTGAGATAAAAAGGGCCATGGCTGGGATAGCCCTCTTCGCCAACAAAAAGAAATCCCAATGCAATTAGTCGGGGGGAAAAAACTATTGGAGGTGGAGCCACTGGTCTCAAGTGGCATCTGGCTTGTGGGTCAGAAATGTAATGGGCTGTCCTAATGTACCTAGTGAGATAAAAAGGGCCATGGCTGAGCTGATGAGGTGTGGGATACAAAAGAAGAAAAATAAGGGGGGCAGCCAAGGAGGAGTTTGATGATGAATGTCTGGAGAAAATGCCTGATTTTGGTTAGGACGATTATGACAGTGTAGAGGCTGATTTGGATGACCCAGACATCCATGTGGCAGAGGTTAAGAAGGCAAAGGTAAGGAGCAAAGCTACCTATGCCACTGAGCAGGACAGGTTGATGCAGATGGCCAGGGGAGCTGGGTCATCTAGACAAGACTCCAACAGAGTCAGAGCCACGAGGGAGAAGGAGGCTAAGATGTGCAACATAGCCAGAGATTCCATTTAGGAGGACCTAGAATGTAAATACCTGTAAACGAACCCGACCCCTACATCGTGACCAAGCCGTTGAGATCCTTGAGAGGGATCTTGCCATCTTCCCCAGACAGAACAGAAACAGATGAAGCTGAAACAGTTATGGACTAATGCAAAGGGGAAAATTGGGGATGCCATCTCATAGTGGCCTTCCACAACAGCATTCCAGCTAATGCCACTAGAGGGCTATATTATCAGATGGATGAGTAAGGTAAGGCTGGCCCAGGAGTGAAGGAGCCCACAGCCGCACAGCATATGAGTTACATAATACTTACTTACCCCACCATAAGAAGGAAATAGAGGTACACAGGGATGGCCCAAGAATGAACAGGCCCACAGAATATGAGTTATATAATACTTAGTGGTGAGTGAGTATTGTATGCTTGTTAGAAGTTATAATTTTATCTTATCTATCTATTGTATCTAATTATCGTACTCCTCGCATACATTAGCAAACGATGGTCTACACACAGAAAAACTATTTAGGATGTTTTTTTCATGAAACTAATTCAGGTAAATACAGAAGAAGGTTAAAAGTAAACAGACAAAAAATTGGGGTTAAAAATCAGTTTTTAGGCCATCAAAACCTAGGTTTCAAATTTGGCAAAAAAATACTAGGTTTCAACCCCATCTCGGTCAAAACCTGGTACATTTCGGTTTCAAGGCAAGTCGAAATCAAAACCTTGAACCTTGCAAATCAGATAATGAACACAACAAAAGCAATATGATATCAATGTACAAATATGGCTTACTGCCAACATCCCTTAAATGCACAGATTATCTATATCAATGTATCTGTTAGCGTAATAAAATTGCAACAGTACACTGCTTTGACTTAGTCAAAGTAGTTAGTGCTAGTTTCTAAAACTTGGACTCCTATTAGTATATGGACTCCTAATTCATTTATTAGTTTGCTTTATTAATTTCCTTTACCAATTAGGCTTGTTAGTTTCCTTTTCCTACATTGAGTTTACCTTGTCTTTAGTTTGTGACTAGGACTCTGACTTGTAGAGTCCTAGATCCTATCTAATAGTTGTTTTCTATTTTCTATAAATACAAGCTACAAGGAGAAGACCAAAGTACATCGATTATCCCCATCTTCTCTTATTTTTTTATTTTGTTACATGGTATCAAAGCAATCCCCTGGGTCACTATTTTGAGAGTCGTCTAAAGTTCTCCGTTAGGTGTGCAGCCACCACTATTGTTACTCCTACTGCTCCTCCTACTTGGTTTATAGTGACCTATACTGTGCTGCTACTACTATTTAGTTCATAGTGACCTATACTGTGCTGCTGCTACTACTACTTGGTTTACAGTGGCCTATACTGTGCTACTACTACTACTTGGTTCACAGTGGCCTATACTGTGTTACTACTACTGCTGCTGCTAGCAATACTATTGCTTCTGCTCCTACTACTACAACTGCTGCTTCCGTTGCCTCACATTCCCTTATGCTCCAGCTTTAGGGGGGATGTTAGCGTAATATAATTGTAACCGTACACTGCTTTGACTTAGTCAAAGTAGTTAGTGCTAGATTCTAAGACTTGGACTCCTATTAGTATACAAACTTCTAATTAGTTTATTAGTTTGCTTTATTAATTTTCTTTACCAATTAGGCTTGTTAATTTCCTTCTTCTATGTTGAGTTTACTTTGTCTTTAGTTTGTGACTAGGACCTGACTTGTAAATTCTTAGTTCATATCTAATATTTATTTTCTATTTTCTATAAATATAAGCTACAAGGAGAGGAGTAGGATACATCAATTCTCTCTATCTTCTCTTATTTTCTATTTTGTAATAGTATCTACTTCAAATGGTAAAGTAATTTGCTAACTGCACGCCTTAGATAGTTTTTCACTATAACATAAAAAGGGAAGAGAGAGAGAGGGGGGAAACTACCCTAAATGAAACTCACATAGCATAAGAATCTACAAACTAGTAACACAAAGACCTTCATAGAATACCCAATGTTTTAGTTAACAGAGAAATAAATTACAAACTTAAACATTAAAGAAAATAGAATACGAAGAAGATATACAAAACATATTGCAATGACAAAGTTAGTTTAGATTATACAACTAAATAGTTTGAATGGTCACAACAGTTTAGAAAGATTAAAAGGTTCAGAAACTTTGCCAAACTTTTTTCTATTAGTAACTGGAATATGGGATTTACAAGGATTTCTGAAAACAAGATTTGCTTTTCCTTCATCTCCATTATTTTTTCTTTCTTTTTTTTTTTTTTTTTTAAACATATGTAATAAGGAAAATGATTTTCCCCTTCATTTGAACAGGCATCTTCTAGATTTTTATCGTCAATCCTAAAGGGTAAAAATATAAGACACAAACACAGCAGTGGACCGCATTGGGGTAACAGTTTACGGAAAAAATCGCAGTCCAAGGTTACCTAACAGAACAAGAGAAACTGAAGTACAAAGTGCATGTATATCTACTACCAAGGCAGCAAAGTTAATAATTATAATGCCAAACAAAATAAATGTCATAAAAACATGGAGTTACCTAACAGCAGTTTTTATTAATCCATATTCTAGGTTCCAATATAAGTAGTTCAAGTTAACACTCAACTAAAGTTGGGGCCTTGGGGAGGGGGAAAAATCATAATGGTTAGTTACCAGAAGGCCCACCTTGATAGCCACCAGATGATCGATTCAAATATCGACCATGAGGCCTTTCATCAGCATAGCCAGATCTGCCCCCTCCACGTTCATATCCACCCACATAATCATAACCAAACCTGCACCATCTTAACAATAAGTCATGATATTCAAGGAAGATCTCACCACACAATGAATATTCATAAAACCCCAATTATGCACTGCTGGTAAACAACAAAAACCCAAAAATCATATAGAAAAGACTAAATCTTATCATATTTTTAAGCTGGTCCTTTGGCTCTCTTTTTTCCTCCTTAAAATGACTAACTAATTTTATTGCATAAAAAAATAAAAAAAGAATAACCTGCAAGACAAAAGTATAATGTAAAATAGAAAACAAAAGACAACATGAAAGGTACAAAGCAAGAACAAAAAAAATCATAATTGAACAGAATCAATGCAATCATTGTTCATTCCCATCCAACACATGAATTATGGTGTTGATATAACAAGGACTCCACTGGAAAGAGATGTTCTTAGCCATACACAGCGATTTAACGAGCACCTCTCTACGGACCTCTTTGCACCAAAGGACATTCTGCTGACGAGAATGTGAACTCACCCTCTAAAATCAACAGGAAACAATTTATGCATAGCAAACCAAAACCTGATAAAGCTCTTAAGCTCTGCCACAATCAAGTCGGAAATACCAATAGGACACAGTTTGCTAGAAATTAGAATACATGCACCCTCTATGATTTCAATGCATTTAGCCACACATTGTCCAACCTTCCCCAACAAAATTCAGCTTTACAAAGCAAGGTCAAGGAAATGACCAAGAAGTCAATGGTACCAAACAATGAGACGGATCAAATTATCAGGTCCCCTGTCTTCATATCAGCAAATCAAATGAGACACAAATACAGATAAAGCAGTCACCTCGTATACCTCTTCAAAGAACCGTAGCTTACAATAGGAAATCCTATTACTCCTCTTTCACAAAGCTTCAGTTACTTTACTACGATCTACTCTACTGGTGGTATCCCAGAGAGCTTTTGCAGCATGTGAGCTGGAAGTCCTATGCCTCGCTGTCCCCATATCAACATCATATGCATGCAGAGACACATCCAAGGAGTTGTGTATCTCAAATTCAAAGTTGATCAATTCACAATTCTATGCCATTTGAAAATCACGGTATAATTCGCAGTTGGCAGGGTCAAATGGCTTGTTTGGGTTGGTGAGGGAACTGTTATATGCAACTATGGCTAATAACAGAACTTAAAAAAAAAAATCTTGCAGATTCAGTAAGTAACAGACCAGGAAATTAAAAAAGAGAAACAGATCTGATTCAAGTAACAGAATACAGAATAATATTCATATCTCAGAGACAGATAAAGGAATGAAACCAGAAACAGAATAGTCGGATAACAGATTCAGAAACAAACCCAAAGTATGGCAGAGGACAGAACTGTAGATCAGTTTTTCAAATCGGATATATGTGAGAGATATATCTCCAGCCAGATCAGAAATTGTTTTTATATTAACAGATCGCAAGTATTAATACTGACGTGTAGCAAAGAAACTCAGATGGATAATAACCCAATCCCGAACTTGCGGCAGTCAACAGAATAAGTAGAAGAACAAGGTATACAGGATAGGAAAGAAAGGGACAATGGGAGGGAAGGAGAGGAGATCATAGGAGACTATTTCAGACTGTTCGTGAAAAGTACAGTGAAGAAAAGAAGAGAAGAGAGGGGTACAGGAAGAGAGCTCATAGCCCACACACTTTCACAAATAAACTTCTCAACAGAATAGGAAGAAGAACAAAGTGTCGCAGGGGAGAGAATAAAGAGGAAAAGAGAGAGAAGGAGAGCAGAATGATGGCAGACTGTTTTGGATCTCAGTACATAAGAAAAGAAAAGAGAGGAGAAGATAGAGGCAGGGGAAGAGCACATAGACACATTTTCACAAATAAACTTCAATTCAACTATGTAATCTAATGGGAGGGTTACAACTTTACATAAAAAAATTAGTAGTGTTGGAGTAAACTTCTAACACTTCAAACAAATTCTAATAAAATTCAATGACCACTATGTAATCTAATGGACTTGAACACTAAACACTGGCTAGATTAACATTAATTACACTGACTAAACAAACCCTACGATCTGTCAATGGGTGCCATAATAAAAATAAAAACACAATAATGCCATGGAATTTAGAGAAATTATATGAATGTCCCCAACTAAATAAATAAATAAAACTATATAATTACTGCCTATGGGACTTGGAGAATGGGATGGACCTCTTGCGCTTTGGTTTCCAAAGTCTACCATGTTTGGCTAGCCACTCTAAAGACACAGCATAATTCTCCCCTTTCTGGAAAGAACTCCAGGACTAGATTATCAACCATCTGAGTATCTCTACTACAAGTCAACACTATTACTTACATTACACTAATAAAAAACTACTTCTGATTTGTTCATTCGCAATTTTAAAAACCGATCTACATTACGTCCCCTGTTATACTTCAGATCTGTTTCTTAATCTGTTGTCTTATTATTTTGTTTCTGGTGTCATTCCTTTTTCTGTTCTCAGACAGGTAATACTATCTACTTTGTAATCTGTTAATTGAATGAGGTTTGATTTTCTTTATTAGTTTCCAGTTCTGTTAGACTGTTACTTACATAAACCTGCTAGATCATTATTAATTCCTATTAAAAATCGCATATAGCAGTGTATCCTTGGGCCCGTTTGCATCTGTTATTCATATACTTTGGACATCAAACTACATAATCTGGTATCAAAGCCTAACCTAACCATGGATACCTTTAGTTTTAAGACAGAAGTTTGTTTTCCCAATGGAAAAGGCTTCTTCTATATTCATAGGTCAATGAGAGTCTCATCTCACATTCCGTGGTAGAGATTTTGTCCAAGCCAAATGAGATCATCTTCGAATCTAATGGGGATTTTTCAGCAAATTTTCAGTTTCTTGATTTATTCCTACTTTGATGCTGCTAGATGTCGTGAATCTCCTTCTTCCATACATGTTGTCATAGTTCGTCAATCATGGAGTGGAAAAAAAATTGTCCTTATTATGAAGGAAATTTATGTACCTAAAGCTTTAAGCCTTCTCATACACTACAGACGTCAATTCTATTTCTTTAAGGACTGTAATGCAGACTAATCCCGAACCAGGAAAATCCAATAGGAGACTAGCTCAACAGCATCACAATTAGAGAAAAACAAAAGCCAATGGAGAAATATTATAAGTCAAGACTAGGGGTTCAGAATGGGATGGGCTCAAAGTTGGGCGAGTGGCCTTCCCTAGAGGAGGAACAGACCTGCAGAATTTGATAAGATTAGTAAATTTATTAGGAAGATAGAATTTTGTTTTGAGTATACTTAATTAAGTCAGTATAAGAGTGATTATAAGTCTTTTTATGAGTCTAATTAGGAATTTATAAAAGTTATAATATAAGTATACACCCCCAAGAAATTAGACATGATTTAAATAATAGAATTGATTCTGCTTCAAGAGTTTAGAGCTTTGAGCCTGCAGACATGGGTGATGGCTCTTCTTCCGGCCTACTGTCTCCTCCTTCTCTTCTTCTTCTAGTTCTGAACTCCACTGCAAATCAGGTTCTATCTCTTCAATCCTTCCTTCTTATTATTGCAACTCTTCTATTCTCCCTGATTTCTTTGATGAAACTGAATTTCTCCTTTTAAATCCAGTTATCAGCGATCCATTACATAATTATTGAACTTTCTTCAATTCTGCTCATCAGATTCTGCAATAATTCCTTACATCTTGATTACAGCTTACTTGTAAAGCAACCTGGATTTCATCTATTTTGCTAGCTCTAATTTTCAAGACTTTGATATTGGTTATAGAACTGCTAAAACCTTACATTCAACGAGGCTTTCTGCCTGATCTATCCATTGAATTGAACAATATTGACTGTCTCCTATTCTGTCTGTGTTCTGCTCTATAGATCCTGAACTAGTATTGATCCAGCAGCCTTGTCATTTGTGTTCATTTAGTTTTCATCCAAAACTCTCATCTGCATACCCCCACTGAGTTAGCCAATTTTCAATATATTGACATCAGAAGAATGACAAATACCAACCAAAGACTTCACCGTGATAAAGATTGAATCAAGAAACCTGCATAGTGCACCACTGTACCCAACGATCTCAAGCATTCATAGAAAGATATTGCATGAAGCAAAACCAAAATGGGCCCCCTACTGCCAACCAAAATAATAGACATAACCACTGTCCTGGAGAATCCTCCTAATTTAGACTTCCAAGAGTATGCAACATAATGGACCCTTCAAACATGAGGCCCATCAAATCAAACAACACTACATGCTCCTGATCTACTAGGTAATCTATTATCCTTACGAATGAAAATAATCGATTCGGTCGTTGTAGTCAGACTCTATTATGGATTTCTGACCACATTCTCGATAGGGCCCTCTTATCTCTTCCTTGTTACTTGGATGATGAAGCCCCCAACTACCATTATTATTAACCTCTAGATTTAATATTCCAAAAGATTCCGCTCGTCTTGGTAGCATATCCACTCCAGGAGGAAGCATAAGCAAATAACCATGCTAGCGAAGGTAAAGGTATACCACCAAAGCTTACATAATGATCTTGGCTTTTCCAGCCAGTGGACTCCCCTAAGTCTTCAGCATCACAAACAGTTCAGCAGACATGAAAGACGAACCCGCAATTGATGTTCCACATGTGACTGTTGATTTGTGATGGTTCAATCAGTTCTAGAAAGACAATCCGACATGAAGAGTTGATTGTCCAGTGAAAAGAAGACAGTCGCATATCTCCGAGCTGCCCAGCATATCAGAACCTATTTCCGACTCAGTAACCTTCATTTCAGAATCTCAAATATACGCATAGAATGAAACGTATCCAACTAGGGGCAACTCATCCAATTCCACTTCCCACACCCCCAACCATCATTGGTTCCCCAGTTAGTATAGTTCGAGAACAACAATCAGTCACCAAGTGACCGACAACTAGCATCTATCTGAAACATCTCTTTCGACCCCGCATGCCAGTAATGTAATGCCAACCCAAATAACCTAACCGTTTCAGTCAAGCCTAATCCCAAACGAACATCTAATCATGTAAAACACTCGAAATCGAAACAGAAGCTCTAACTCACCTTCTATCGTCCGGTCCGAAGCCACCACCTCTAGGGCTTCCACGGCGACCATCATAACCATCATCTCTCCTCGAACGCTTAAAAGGTGGCGGTGGAGGAGACCTTCGAGGAGGCGAATGGCGACGGTCACGGTATGGCGGAGGGCTAGGGCTACTGCGACGCCTGTAATCCCTGTCTCTTTCCTTCAGCAGAGGAGACCTGTGGCGGTCATGGTAATCGTTACGGCGACGATCGATGTCACGGTCATCTCTTCTCTCCCTCGAATCTCGCTCTCGTCTCCTCGGTGGCGGTGGTGGTGGCGGAGGTGGTTCATCGTCGGATTTCTCTTTCCTCTCGGCCTGTCGGTCGCGGCGGCGATCCAAGGATTCGACGGGCATATTCATGACCTCCGCCATGAAAGATGACTCTTAAGAACTCAAGAGTAGTAACTACAGAAACCCTATAGAATGTCAATGAAACCGCCTTCAAATGGGGAAAAGGCGAGAGTTTTCTGCTGCGACAAAGAATGACAAAAAGAAACGAAAATCAAAAGACTTTGCAAAGAAGCTGGATGAATGGAGTTTATCCTTCGATTCCTCTTCTCCTGTATTCGTAATTCGTAAATTGGTTCTCGTTTATTTTGGTGTTGATAGATGTGGAGACGAATAGAAGAAATGGAGGGAGACGGCTTGAGCGGAAAATAATACGGGAGGCATATAATTGCTCAAAACTCCCCTACTGAAAATATTTTTTCTAAATCTCCCATAAAATTAAACCTCCACATAAGGACCGTGCGGTTCGGTTCGGTTCGGTTCGGTTCGAAGGGTAATGACTAAAACCAACGGTGCGGTGCGGTTCGGTTTTCGGTTTGAAATGTAATGACTAAAATCAAAACCAAACTATTTATTAAACGATTTTTAAATGCTTATCAAAATCGATTATTAATCGATTTCAATTTTTCAGTTTTTAAACGGTTTCGTTGTCGAGGGAGAAAGGAAAAGAGTTTTTTTTTTTTTTGGAGTGAGTAGAGAGGAAGAAAGTTAGGACCAAAATTTAAATAAAGCCAAGGAAATCATTAAAATAATTTTAATTATATATAAAAGTGGATTTATAATTTATAAGTATGCCATGTGAAAATTATTAAAATGTAATTTAAGTTTACAAATATAAACATTTAGCACTAAAGGGATTAAAGTAAAGATTTAGTTGGTTTTAATGGTTCTTAATAGTCGGTTTAAGCGGTTTTATTCTTAAAACCAAAATCGAACCGTTCAGCTAAACGGTTACATTTCTGAAAATAGAATCAAACCATTTAATAATCTGTTTCGATTAAAATGATTCGATTCAATTTCGGTATACGGTTCGATTTCTTTTTTTACGCCCTTACTTCCACCTCTCTTTCTCCAGTTCTTCAATATTAATTCAACATCTTTAAATTACCTTTGTCCCCCTGCGACAATACTCCCTCCCAGGGTCACCCTCTTGTAGCCCCAAGGGCAGCCCCCTCTACCTTTGTCTGCACCTCCACCCTCGCCCTAAGCATCTCTCCCCTCTCATGTCCCCCACCTTCCAGTTCAAGAGGGTATTTCTTATATGAATCTTCTCAACTTTAAAGATCCTACTTCTACCCTGCTAGCAAACTTAACTCTTACATCTGTTACAATCTCATATTAGCTTTACAAGTAGTTAATCTCAATTTGGTTTCCTTCACCACGGAGCCATTGTAAGGGTTTATTTGGTTTGGTTCATATTTCATAAAAACACAGTTTTAACATTGTTTTCAAGGCAAATGTGTCCAATCTTTTCACCACGCATTAGAGAGTTCCTATCAAAAATCATAATAGCCAAGAAATAGTGGTGGCAAAATTCCTACAATGAGTGAGGTTTGGGCAGAAGTTCAGGCACCCAATACTCAATGGCACCGAGCAGAAGTTCCCAATAGAGAGTCATTTTCACCATGTACGTCACACCCCAAAATCCAACATATAAAAATTTTGAAGTGCAACCAGACAGATACATAACTTTATGCGATCCAACCCAGAACCACACTAAGCCATGTATACCTCTACCAACCCTAACCAGTCCACTGTCACGATATCACAATCAGAGTAATAAAATAGCGGAAGAGATACTAAGTAAAACTGAGCTCTATTGATAATCAAATAAAATAATAAAACATGTTTGTTGCTTATTCTTGTTCCAACATCAAACCACAATTATTTACCCAAAAAAACCCACAATTGTTCATAACAAAAAACCATTTAAATATTTAATTTGTATCCTAAAAGTAAAGGTGTATAAAAGTAAACGAAATAAAATCTTCGCGGAGCTTCTCCTACTCAAACACGCACGCGTCACATTCACAGTCTTCCTCATGAGCTTCCTCCTCCAATGACTGCTGACCCAAGTGTGCAAGGTTGGTGACGACCGGTGCGTTCACGTAGTCCGCCACTGTAGAACCTGCACCATCATCTAAAAATATGGCATACGCAAGGGTAAGCTCTCCAACTTGAGTTTAGTGAGAAACAGACAAGCAAGCAAACAATAATGCATGATCAATTTATTACATAGGACAAGGGTCTGTTATAATGTATGCTAGTGCTAAGGTAAAGCCTGGTCACACTCACAAAGGCTGATCATAAACTCCATGCACAGGAGAGAATGGACATTCGCCATGTAAGACCCGTATCGAACTAACCGGTCTTACCACCTTGTATCAGGTATTCCTATCATGGTCGAACCAAGTGGACCAAATGCATAAAGAAACCACAACCACATGTATGAAATTTAACTAAAAAACAGTCAATTACGAGCGTGTGGTCGTATACCTAAACAGGTGTAATCGATCACACCACAAAATAGTGCAACCACAGGAAATTTTGGTCGTGTGGTCACATGTTTCAGAAGGTGTGGTCGATGGGTTCTGCTACCCCTCCTCCGACCACACGGATTCCAAATAGAACCTAATTTAGGAAACCTTCCTAATCCAAAGGGGGTTCTTTCCTAAACTCAGTAGGGCTTATTATGGAAGGTTTTCCTCTATAAATAGGACGTCCCTTAGCCTCTTTCACCCTTTTAGAACTCAAACTGAAAGTGGGAGAAAGAGAAGAGAAGAAAGAGAAGGAGAATTGAAGAGGAAGACTAAGGAGGAAGAAAATTCAGAGAAAACTCTGAATCTTCAACAAGCTTAAGGTATGAAAACATTCTCCATGTTAAATTGAGAGTCTAAACTAGTTAATGAAAGAGATAGGATTTAGGTGAAACCCAAATCATCAATCCATGGATAAATTTCAAGAGAATCCATGGGAAGAAATTATGTAGACAAGGGATTCTGTATAAAACATTAGTTTTAAGCCATAAAACAATCATAGAAAATACCATAATGATAAGCCAAGGAATCTGAGTATGAAAGAATTGGAGTTGACAGTGAAAGGTCGACCATTACACGTGTGGTCGCAAGTGTGGTAGCATGATGTGCGACCACACGAGACACACATGTCCGACCACATGCCCTCGGGAAGTTTTCAGGGAGGGTGTGGTCACAGGATATGCGACCACACCTTACGACCCCACGCCCTGTGGTCGCAGAAACTGAGACCACAGGTGCTGCCACACCTGCGACCCCTCAGTTTCTGTTAGTCTAAATTCATGAGAATTAATTGTAATTTAAAATCTATAAATTTGTTAGGTTTCCAAGTGGTTTAAAAGAGATTTACAAAGCTTGAACGAGGATCTACTATTAACCAAAGGTAAGGGAACAAGACCTAAATTAATTGGCTAACAATAAACTGTTTTTATTTATTGAGTCCAATGTCTTGCATGATTTTATGCTTGTATGCGTGTATTGTGCATGTTACATGTCATCCAATATTCATGTTATTATTGTTCATGCATATTTAATTCAATTTATTTATAACATGATGATGATGATGATGATGATGCTAGGAATAGGCATGTGAATGTATGTGTGTGGTTAGTGTGCTTGATGCGAGTGGAGCATCAGGGGGAGGACGTGACACTGTGGTTCATCCTGGTCACCAGACTCTACTAGCTCTATCTCTACTCAAGTCTTGTCCATTGACATCGTCGTATCACCATTACCTTAGCAGAACTATTACGTCGTAGGGCATCAGGGGAGGTGGTCTCGGACCGTGTAGTCTCTGACTCTGTCGGGGGACCTTAGCTTTATCTCTATGGAAGTATTGAAGGATGCTGGGGTGAGGCCTTTGATATACTATTTGACATTAGGACTTGTTAGTTGCGAGCCCAGTTTGCAAGCCCTCGCCAATATGGACTTATGTGTTGGTATGGGTAGGGCATCAGGGGAAGTGTCATGCGGTGTTTGATCCGAGCACTTTAGCTCAATCTTTATTCCATGATGGATGCATGTGGGACAGCAATGGTGTTTGATCAATTGGACGGCTTCACACACTCGTGTATAGAGGTGAGGCGGCCACCAATCATTTCTATTGCACATTGCAAATATATGAACCAGACCAAAGATATGAATTGAATACATGCATATGTTTGTTGCATTGTTTTGTTTGCTCACTGAGCCATGATGTGTGCTCACCCTTTCGACGTCGAATATTTTTAGTTGATGATGCAGGTTCTACAGTAGAAGATTATATGAATGCTCCAATGTACGGGCATGTGTAAGAATGATGTTTTTGTAATTGTATGAAATGATAGAAATATAAAATGAAAATGGAGTCGCCACCTAGATAAGGTCTAGGACCTATATATAATTTCTCATATGAGAAATACTAATGACTCAAGTAAGAGATTAAGGCTTATGGTCAAACCAGAGAAACAATGGGTAAGTGTCATGTTACAATTTGGGAAGGTGTTAAGCACCCAAATTGCCTAATCCGAAGATTAGTCTCCATATATTATCCTTTCCTATCCTAATTTAAATTATAGGCAATGGCTAAACAACTTTTAATAAGCACCAGACCTAGGTTCTAGATATATTTCAATCTATGAGCAAACCATACAATTACGAATATTACAGAAAGAAAATTAAAATGTGATATAGATCAGAAATAAAATGATTGGATGACGGACCAATAAGTCAATTTTGGATAAACAAGTGCACAACTCTCAACACATTGACAGATAAAGTCATTTTCAGTTATTGAAGAGTAGTCCAAAGTTCAAATGCAATGACTTTGAAATTAACTCTAAAAAATGAAAAAAAATAAGAAGTAAATTAAAATAAATTAGTTTAGGACTGAACTCGAATGATAAGCACTCAAGCTACCTACGTATCCCAGGATAAGCCCAAGAATCAAGTCCAACGTAGTTCAACCGCTTGGGTTGGTAAGATGGTAGATCTCTATAGCCACTAGTCAAGCTAATAGGTCATCTAGGTTTAGGATATTGAATAGATTCCTACAGTCACTAGTCAAACTGGTAGGCCGCCTATGTAAAGCACATCGAATAAACTTCTACAGCCACTAGTCAAGCTGGTAGACCGTCTATGCAAACACATCGAATAGACTTCTACAGCCACTAGTCAAGCTGGTAGACCGTCTATGTAAAACACATTGAATAGACTTCTACAGCCACTAGTCAAGCTGGTAGACCGTCTATGTAAAATAGGGTTTGAAAGAGGCTTCCATGCGATGATGGAATGCTCGCCCATGATTGAGGACTTCCATGCGATGATGGAATGATTGCCCAAGGTTGAAAGGGACTTCCATACGATGATGGAATGCTTGCCTAAGGTTCCATGCGAAGATGGAGAATTGAAATGAAATTTGAAATTGAATTGAAATGAAATTTGAAATTGAATTGAAATGAAATTTGAAATTGAATTGAAATGAAATTTAAAATTGAATTGAATTTGAAATTGAATTTGGAATTGAAACTTGAAATTGAAATAGAAATTTAATTGAATTTGAAATTGAAAATATATTTGGAATTTAAATTGAAATTGAAACAGAAATTGAATTGAAATTGATTTTTTTGAAATTGACATTGAAGTTGGAATGAAAATTGGAATTTAAATTGAATTAAATTTGATTTTTCTTGAAATTTGAATTTTTAAAATTATGCTTGCTGATTGAAACAGTAAAATTTGAAAAGATTACAATTTTTGAAATCAGTGTGTTAAATATAAAATATGTTATGATGCAAATTGGGTGTTATTGCAACCCTCATTGCAATTGGACTGAGCTTGGGTGATGGATCCCCAAGTAGCCTACGTATCTCGAAGTGAGGTTTGAGAATCAAGCCCATACGTAATTCGGAATGAACTACGCACAAAGAGATATGGAAATGATCTCTATTTGTCAACATATGAGAGTCGACATTAGAAAATAGGCATCGGAGCCTCGCTTTATTCTTACATACATCCACATGTCTATATTTATTCGCGCATCACAAGCGCGTGAGTCAGCATTGCACGGGAATAATTACAAAAATTTATAGAAATTCCTATGGGATACATAAGTAGGGATTGGGGATCAAAACTATTAATACATTTTCCTTTCGCAATATGGGATACATTGAAGGGGTAGGGGACATCCTAGTCTATCCCGCCCGTCACTACGCTAGGGATGGCAAGTGCCGCATGCATATCGTGTTACCCACCCGCATCGAATAATTATGGGTGCACGATGGTCGAACCCATATACTATATAAAGTAAAGACATAGAGTTAGGGGCGTTACCTGCCTGTGAGTAGAGATGGTCAAAAGGTGAAACAACCTCCTAACTTCCTGATAGTAGCACCTTCTTTGCTGGAGTGGAATGCATCCAACACTGTTCTAATCTAGGAATTCAACATGGTAATGAATAGGAAAATAAAAATATGGTAATGCATCAAACTTAACAACATAAACCCATAGGAAATGGTTATGGTCTCTACTGTTACTGGGTTTGTGGTACCCTCATACATACGCAGGGGACTAAGAAAACATAACTCACTATTTCCACAGAACTTAATTAAATCTTAAAATAAATAATAACACAAAATAGAATCCTAGACACGCACCGGGAAAATCTTCATTGGACTATTCTGTGCAACTGACTAAACAGATACAATTACCAAAACCGAAATGGGTATACTTCTACTTAATTTCGAAATAAAAAGTGGACCTCAAATGCCCCAAAATTAATGTAATGCTAACTCCAAAGAAAACAAATAGGAATCAATTCTATTGCAGGATCGATTTTCCAATAATACAGATCAATTCAACCAAAAAAAAACAGCAAGGATTGAACAAAGAAATAAGTAATAAAAACATTGCATAAGAAAATAAAGAAGAGAAGAAAAGATTGCACTTCATGATCAAGAAAAATAAACCCAAAGCATAGACTTAATGACGATTAAATCATAACTGTAATTGCTTTAATAGAAAAGAAATGAGAGACAATAGGTTGAAGATGTAAACTATCGGATGACAATCGGATCTGAAAATGAATAGCAACAATAAATAATAATAATAATAATAATAATAATAATAAATAAATAAAAAATATATATGTATAAAATATAAAATGCCATTAAAAAAATAAACACAAATTTTGGAACACCAAGAATCTGCTATCTCAGAAGTTGGCACTCTATTGCCTCAGTTTTTTTTTATTATTTATTATTTTTTTATTTTTTTATGTACGGATCAAGAATGATATATATAGAATATAAGGGGAACCATAAACATTTCAATGGCCTTTTCTCAAGCATCAGAGGTTGCAAGATTAATCAGAGGAGATGGAGGTATGATATTAACAATAAAACTACAATCAACCATTTATAATAGAACAAGGAATGTCATGCAACAAAAATCCAGAACGAGAGAGTGAAGAAAAATAGTATATATATATAAAATCAAATCTAACTTAAAATGATTAAATAAAAATGAGATTACCATTTACCTTTAACGAAGATCAGAATAACATTCAATTTGTCATCAAGAAAGCTATATGATCGAAATTTAGGCACCGTCACTCATTCTACCAGATCTGAATTCAAGAGATGTCCAACCAAATCGCATCAAACTAATCACATCGAAGAAGAAAGAAAAAAAATAGTTCGTTGCCAAAGAAAGAAAAGAAAAAGAAAATAAAATCAGATTGCCATAAAGAAGGAATCAGATCCTCACTGTCGAAGGATCAAGAAATCGATTGCCATGAGATGTTAAGGATAGATTCACCGGTGCCTGAGAAATTCAACGAAATCATGCCGGAGAAGAAAGCAATCGGTCAAGAAACACGATTCAAAACATTTAAAAAAAAACCAAAAAACCAGATCTGAGATCTGTTTTTTTCAAGATAAAGAAGTGAACTCAAATATTAGCGATATTCTAATGAAATCGTGCTTGAGAGGAGACAAATCGAGTTTTAAACATGATTCAAAACACCTAAACAAAGAAAAAAAACTAAAACTAAACCAGATCTGAGATCTGTTTTTTTCAAAATACCTGGAGCTTCAAATTTTAGCTCGTTGAAGTCATCCGCTGCCAATCCGTCGCTGTCGCACTACCGTCGCCATCGCACTACCGTCGCCGTCGCACTACCGTCGCCGTCGCACTACCGTCGCAGTCGCACTACCGCCGTCGCACTACTGCCGTCGCCCTAGACCGCCACCATCTTCTTCTTCTTCCTCCTCAAACCCCTCTGTTTCTGCCTCTCTCCCTCTTTTCCGTTCTGAACGCAGATGAGAGAAAATGACCTCTCTCTGCGTTCCTTTTCCTTTTATATATTTTCTTCTTTTTTTTTTATTTATTTTTTATTTTTTTATATTTGAATCCCATTTTTTTTACCATAATACCCTCTTAAATCTGGGCTTTTTGACGTGGATTTGGAATCTCATTTTCCAAACCACGTGGACAACATTTGGATTGCTCTTTATTATAATTATTATTTATATATATTTTATTATTATTATATTTTTTACTTTATTTGTTTTAAAACTTAAAGTAAAGAAAAAATTAATTAACCAATTTCTTTCCAATTTGAATAGTAATTTTTAATTTAATGATTTATTATTATTTATTGAGATTTTTATTTATTTTATTATTATTAATTTATTATATTTATTATTTTATTTTCCCTTCTTCTTTATTTTTTTATATTTTATTTATTTATTATTTATTTACTTTTTCGTTACCTTGAGCTAAAAAGATCAATTTAAATTTGTTCGACAAATTTGAAGCGTCTACAGCATGTTGCGGCGATGGATGCAGAAGCTATGATGGAGTCGCATGATTCGTCGTGCGAGTGCAACTCATGCGTCTTTGATTAAATTATTTGTTGGATTATTTAGAAGATGTAATTGATTAATTTATTTTAGTTTATGTCTTAGTCTTTTGGAGATAATTGGATACTTTATTTATGATATCACTATTAGATACTCAGTTCATTAATATTAAAGACTTCCGTTATTATTTATTTACTCTGATAATGGTTGTAGATGTATATGGTTTAAGCAAAGGGACACGACCTATTCGAGATCCTAGTTGAACCGTTGGATCATAGACGGTTCATCACACCATTTTAGTTGGTTCAGAATTGGGGTGTGACACGCCAACTGGCACCGACAGCCTTGGTGAAGCCACGCGTTTCCTAGATAGATAGTAATAGAGCTAAGGTTTGACCAATGGCACTCCAACGAACACTGCCACCACTTCCCCCTCATCTCCCATCCACATCAACACCTAACCCCCTGTTAGCCAAAGTCGCATACATGGGATAATGTCACTAACCAATCCTACATGTCATCCTATAAACCCCCTCTGTCACACCCCGAATTTACGATATGTAAAATTTCGATGGGTCTCCGAACCACTGATCATTTTAATCGCAGTACACCTAGGATACACGCTCAATTAATAACATCACCAATCATTATACTTTCATTAACTCTATCGCTAAGTAAATTAAATAGTGGAAGCATAGTGAACAAATTGAGCTCTAATTACAAATATTTAAGGCTACTGATAATCTGTTCAAGTGTTATCAAGTCTCAAACCATCATCTCATAGTTTTGTAGCCCTAATACATTGGGCACCAAATACTCAAAAAGTTAAGTAACATAAACTAAAATATAACTAATTATGGCTCCCCACTGGAGTGGACTTCCATCCCTTCGCATTGGTTCTCTAAGTTCACCTTTCAGTGCTTAGTTCATCACCTTCTCGCTTTGCCTCCTTAAGGTGTTTTGGTTCAACTAAAACGACATCCTACTTCCCTTCCACCATACCTACAATCAAACTAAAAAGAGTCGATCGCAAGGGTGGGCTCTCCAACTTGAGCTCAATGAGAAACAGACAAGCAAACAATCATATGAATAGATTATACACACAACAAGGGTCTAGTATAGTGTATGTTCACTGTGCTATGGTAAGGCCTAGCCACACCTCCTAGAGGCTGACTATAACCTCCATGCATGGGAGTACTGGGTACTCACCAACCTACCCAGTAGCCCTGATGCCCCCATATGACGTCTCAATCAAAATGGTGATCGGGCAGCAAGTCCGACCAATGACGCTCCAACGACATTGCCGACCCTTCCCCCTTATAACTCCATCCTACCAGTACCTGACCCCCTACTGGCCAAGGTTACATACATGGGTTTTATCACCAGTCCTATATGACATCATGAGTACCCTTCTAATACCCTAGTAAGATTCTGAGACCATCCGTTTTGCCCCCCCCAAGATGCTGTCCTCCACTAGGATATGGAATAATACATGGCAATTAAGTTGCTTAGCAGGTTGGATCCAACGGTCTCAAACCCCTTCACCACAACCTACCAAGCATCACATATCACATATCACAATCAATCATGTTGTTGATGCAATGCATGCAAAAGTGGCAGATATTGGATGACATGTTATTCTTAACGTAAATACAAGTAAGCAACATTAATCAACAACATATATATCAAACACACCAAAATTAAGTCAGGGTTTTGTTCCTCACCTGGTATCGTTCCGTTGTAGTTATCCACATAGAAAATACGTGTTTGCAAGGTATTCTTATGCCTATACAAGATGTAGGGTTATTGGTTAAAAGTCATACTTGATACACTTTGAATTACCTAAATCTAGGCTTTATCGGTCAATATATCGATCCCTACACTATCGACCGGCTTATGGTCTAGTAGAATATCTAAACCTGTTGTCATTTGTCGGTCGATATACCAGTCGATACAAAGTATTGATCGTGACATTGTTCGGCTAACTCTCCTAGACCCTTATGGGATTTGTCGGTCTCTACGCCAGTCCTTACCATACAGTCCGGTGTATCGATTGCCTCCTCCTGATGGTCACTTTTCTGTTTAACAAGTTGGGGCTTCCTCTTGTAATTCTGTTCCTTCCTTTGCTAGGCTATTGTGGTCCGATGATGGGATGTCTTCTAGGCTTATGTACCCCCCTCCCCTAACAAGTATGAAATCGATTTCCTAAACTAGGACAATAGTTAGGAAGAGCTATTCTCCCTTCCAACAATCCACACTAATCCCACTATTGATGAAGAGTGTGTATTCATTACATCATATTTATAATCTTCCACAGAACACTAAAGTTTGCATTAGAGTTTACAAAAGTTAGGGTTTTATCGACAGTAGCTTGATTGCTGAAATTCGACGGTGCACTTTGTGAATGATTTCTCTCACGCGAGTGCTGCAGAGCTTTGTCTTTCTCTTTTCCTTCCTCCCTTTCTCTTGAGAACTTGTCAGAATTCTCTGAGAGTGATAAATACTTAGAGAAGGGTAAAAGATGGGGTTTTTATTCATCTAAGATTTCCTAATTGGGTTAGGCTCGTAATTTGAATGAGGACTCCTAGGAAGTTGCCAAGTGGCAAGAGTTTGAACTTAGGGAGAGTCTCCTTTCCTTTTCTAACTCCAAAAGTAATTAGGATGGCTGGGTCCCTCCTAGGTTTGTTTTTGGGTCCTGAGTGTCATACCCAAATTCTGCACCAACCAGAATGGTTTGATGAACCATCTATGATCCAATGGTTCAATTAGGATCTCGAATAGGCTGTGTCCTTTTTGCTTAAACCAACACATCCACAATCATAATCAGAATAAATAAACAATAGCGGAAGTCTTTAATCTTAATGAACTGAGTATCTGTGAGGACAATGAGAAATTGATGATCTTCTTCCTCGGGATGAATGTGTATCCGTATCGATGAAGATCAATTGTTCTGTTCTTTTGGAGTTGCCACCTAGATTAAGGTCTAGGACCTCTAAAAATGTAGCCTCACCCTAAGGTAAAACTTTTATTGACTCATGACCCAATGTATCAGTTCTTTGGTCTGCAAGAGATCGAGTAAGTATTCAGGGTACGATTATGGGAAGGTGTTAGGCACCCAAACCGCCCGATCAATATCGGCCTCCTAAAATTTCCTTAAACTCTAATTTTGACTATGCTTGGTCAACTGGATGACTAGGATTCAATGGTGGATGTCCTAAACCAAGTTGCTAAGTTATTATAACCTAGGGTTCAGGCAATCATGTTTTAAAGTAAATAAACAAACAATGAGTACAGTACTATACAGTGAACCAGACCAAAGATGGTTCGGTCTTAGACTGAATCTGAGATGTGTAAGACATCTCAAATTGCCTACGTATTCCAATCCTGAAAATCAAGTCCAAAACGTAGTTCGAAATGGATTTTGTGATTAAAGATTATGGAATTAATTTATGCATGTGCTTCAATTAGATTCGTTGTTCAAGTTGAAGTTTATGCTGAATGGATGGTTGATGGGTGGCTTTGTACCGTATTTGGGATTCCCAAATTGCCTATGTATTATAGGGTGTGCCCTAGAAATCAAGTACGACGTAATTCGAAATGATTGTGAGAGTCGAATTTGGAATGTATACCAAATTTCTACCATTTTTGTCGATAGGATCTAGGGATGAGACCTAAATTCCTATCATTTTTATTTGAGATGTGTACCAAATTCTTTCTATTTTTGTCAATAGGATCTAGGGAAGAGACCTAAATTTCTGCCATTTTTATTGTTTCTATTTTTGTCAATAGGATCTAGGGATGAGACCTAAATTCCTACCATTTTTATTGTTTCCATTTTTGTCAATAGGATTTAGATGAGACCTAAATTCCTATCATTTTTATTGTTTCCATTTTTATCAATATGATCTAGGGATGAGACTTAAATTCCTACCATTTTTATTGTTTCCATTTTTAGGTTTCTAGGGTTTCCTATCCCTTTTCATTTTTTAGGGTTCATACCCTAATTATTCTCTTTATTCTAGGGTTTATCTTGCCCTAATTATTCTTTCCATTTTTAGGGTTTCACTTTCCCTAATTATTGTTTTATTTTCATTTTTAGGGTTTCCTATCCTAATTGCTGTATTCTTTCCATTTTTAGGGTTTCCTACCCTAATTGCTATTTTTCCATTTTTTCTCTTTCCAAGACAAATATGACAAATGAAAATATTCCAACTATAGCAGTGGTAGTATTCCAAATATAGCAGTGTGCATCCAAACATGACAGTAAGCATCTAAATATGGCAATAAACATGTGATAGACAGATATAACAATAAACATGTGTAGCAGATAGATATAGCAATGGCATGTATAGCAGACAGATATAGCAAGCATGTGTGCATCCAAATATAATAGTGACGTGGTGCCAGATCAATGGTATTGGTGAGATGCAAAATCAAGGGTTGTGATGAGGTGCAAGATCAATGGTAATGGGGGTCAAATGATGTAGATGATGATCAGATGATATGGGTGATGATTGGATGGTGTGATGGGCAAATCAAATGGCTATGATGCATGGGGGGTGAACAAATGTAGGGGATGATATATGGATCGAATTGGTCATCACATGATCATGACAATTTAACATCAATGGATGAGATCTATTATCATATGTTCAAAAATAAATTTTAAAACCAATGGATGAGATCGCATGATCGAGAAATCTACATTGACATACCAATGGACCAATTTAATTAAAATCACATGATCAAGAAATTAACATACCAATGGACCAGATTTAATTAGAATCACACGATCAAGAAATTAATATTCAATGGACCAGATTTAATTAGAATCACACGATCAAGAAATTAACATTTAATGGACCAGATTTAATTAGAATCACACGATCAAGAAATTAACATTCAATGAACCAGATTTAATTGGAATCACACGATCAAGAAATTAACATTCAATGGACCATATTTAATTAGAATCACACGATCAAGAAATTAACATTCAATGGACCAGATTTAATTAGAATCACATGATCGAGAAAATCAGCATCAATACCAATGGACCAATTTCATGGGAATGATCGAATTAAAATCAATAGACCAATTTTAATCTCATAAAAATTTCAAATCAAGGGTCGGACCAATTTCATGAGAATTCCAAGCATATGATGGGAACCAACTTCATAAAAAATTCCGAGTCATGGGGTCAGACCAATTTCATAAAAAAAATTAAAAAATCCAAGTCATGTTTGGAACAATTTCGTCCCATTCAATTCAAAGCATATCGAATCAATCACATGGTAGAATTTAATCTCATTAAAATTCATGCACTGGCTCTCATTGGATCAAAGGTCATACATATATGGGTATGGATCAGATTAGATGATGTATGCATGAGATCAAATTAATGGCTATGGATGCATGGGGATCAGATTGATGATTGTGGATGCATGAGATCAGATTGATGGTCAGATCATGATTGTTATGTAGATGGCCAATGGATAGGATGGACTTGGTGGCTAAGATGTTAATCAGATAGTGTTATGGGTTTTAGATCTGATCCATCTTTACATTCATAAAGAGTCACGAATTTCTAGAAGAAAAAACTCAAAGACTCAATCATAAAACAATTTTAGATTTCACATTATGAACCACTATTCACGCACAAACATCGATTTCAAAATTTTAACCACATGCGAACCTCAAATCAATAAACGGATCACATGTTCAAATTATCAATCTCAATGTTAACTGGTTAGGTTTCATACATATTTATCAACTTTTTCAGAGAAGATATTACGATGTACGTGCTTGATTGGACGGCCTTGAATGCAAGTGACTAATGATCGGGGGTTTTCTTCTTCTTCTTCTATCTATGGACGCCTCTCATTCTCTCCTTCTCAATCTCACTCTTAATCTTCCCCTTTCACGTCTCTTCCTCTTTCTCAATATCAATGTAAGACCCACACTCCGTAAACCCGGTCTAAACCTTGGTTTTGTGTCGTGACATGTCTTCCGATCATCACCGGGCCAGACGGGACGAGCGGATGACAAACAGGTATGAAATCGGACCAAAGACGACCAATAATCAGCAAATTAAGTTGACCGGTTGATGGTACCGATCTTGGTACCGGTCGACCGGTATGGACTGCGCAGCTATGTGCGGGAATCTGGAAATTGGTCTCTGCGGGTCCCGCTTTCCTAATTTCGAATCCTAAAAATTTTCTAACTTAGTAGGGTTACTAAACCCTATTTTTAGCCTATAAATACACCCTTAAGCCTCCTCAAATCCTTTCCATTGTCTCTCGCAAACCCTAGAGAAGAGAAAGAGGTGGGAAAGGAGAAGGAGCTAGGAAAAAGAAGGAGGTGCCGCCATTACCGCTCGACGAAGCTTTCGATACGCTAGTCAACGGTAAGTTTTTTAACCATTCTTCTTATCCTATGTTACTTGTGTGGGTGAATCAATACCATGCAAAGTAGGTATTGATCTAAAACCCTAAATTGACCAATAAACCCTAAGTTGCCGTCAAACCCTAGATTCGAGTTTCGAGATGATATTCATCGAAACGAGACTTGAATGAGTTGGGGATAACTCTAACTCAAAGCCTAGACTTAGAATGGATAGGAGAAACCCTGAAAATCCATGGAGGATGATCGACGGCAGTCGAAAAACCCATGTATGGTCTTCCGGAGACATACCGGTCGACTATACCGGTTGCACATAGTGCGACCGGTATGTTGCGACCGCTATCCCTCGGCAGGTTGTTTGTGGGGACCGGCTGACCATACCGGTCGCCAGTCTTTCCCACAGAGCTGCGACCGGTACATGCCACCGGTCAGCTCTTTGAGGGTATTTTGTAACCATGTTGGTTTCCGACCAACATGAAACCCTAAGCAGTATATTCTAATGAAACCCAAATAATATTGTAGGACTTTCTGACTTATCGTTTGGATCTTGCGACGTGGAGCAAGCTAACCAACGATCGTCAGGTAAGGGAATCTGACCTAAACCTAATAATTAATGGACGGTAAATTGTTGTTAATCACCTGATTATATGAAATGTGTTGTTTGTGCATATTCACATGCCATCCTTTACTTTCGGTTATTATTACTGTTCATGCATTTATAGGATGTGATTGTTAGGCATGTGATTGTTTTCGTTAGTGTGTGGAGTGGGGCATGGGCCTGGGATCGCTCTTCACATTAGCACCTTTTGTAGTATTCTGTCTTAACATGCTCGGTACGGGTGGGGCATCAGGGGAAGGTCGTGGTACGGTGGTCTCCGATATTGATGTTGTCCCGGCCATTGTTATGTGGTACTGTGGTCTCCGAGTCGACGCTGGCTTGTCCACGATGCTTTAGCTCTATCTCTATGCCGTAGGGAGTTATGTTGGGATAGGGTCTACCTGCGTATTGTTTCTATCCTAGTGGGTTAGTTGCGGATAGGGCATCAGGGAGGTATGGGAATGCCTTAGCTCTATCTCTATGCCGTAGACAACTGTGCTGGGATAGAGCATACATTGATGACATATAGGATTGGTTAGTTGCGAGCCCAGTTTGCGAGCCCTGGCCGAGGGGGGCTTAGGTACTGGTATGGGTAGAGTATCGGGGAGGTACGGGGGTATCTTAGCTCTATCTCTATTCCATGATGGGTGCATGTGGGCCAATGGGGGTGTGATCCATGAGGTGCCACACACTCGTGTATAGAGGTGCGGGGGCCACCAAACCTTTCTATAGCACATTGTAAACTTATAGCCAGACCACAACATAAAACTGATTGTTACTCATGCATAATATTGTGAAACGTTCGATTGTCTTCTTGAGCTGTGTTGTGAGCTCACCCTTTGTGTACACATTATTTTTAGATGTTTATGCAGGTTATACTGTTGATGATTACATGAACGCTCCGGCGTATAGAGGTGTTGCTGCTCTGGATGTGCAAGCAGGGGAGGACGAGCATGATGCTTCATACGAGTGCCCTTTCTGTGTGTACCTTTGATAGGATTTTATTTATTTCTTTCAGTTATTTTTCGTTGGATTAAATGGATGTACGGATATTATTTTATGTGTTTGGATTTGGATAATTGGATATTTATTTAAATTATCAATAGATACTTAGTTCATTCTATTTAAAGTCTTCCGCTGTATATTTATATTCTGATTGTGGTTATGTGTAATGGTTTGTATGAGTGGACACGGCCTATTCGAGATCCTGGTGTGAACCGTTGGTTCAATGACGGTTCACTCACACCATTCTGGTTGGATCAGAATTGGGGTGTGACAACTTGGTATCAGAGCTCTCGGGCTCTGTCCAACAAACCATATTGCACAGTGAGGAAAATTTTAAAATTTTAATACAAACACACCCTAAGCATTGTTTGATATCTGAGACTGATTAAGAAAGAGAATAATGTACTATTCTAAATATGAAACTTAACATGTGCACATACACTAGTTAGGTGAAACATAAATTTTCATTAATTAAGAAAAATTGTAGCAAATGATATAGTGCTACAGGGTACAGTCCACAAACCGAACAGTTACCCTGTTATATAAACAATCATATGCAAATGGGAAGAAAATAAAGAGGGACAATCATGGGGTAGGGGGCCTGGGAGGAATAGGGTCTGCTATATCATAGTCTCGCTCGTAAGCAACCCTGAGCCAGTGCACCTGATCCTGTGTGACTCTGAGACTGCGAGCCAACTGCGCCAAGTCGCGGCTCATCTCACGCTGAGTGTCCCTGATCTCCATAATCATACCCATCATGGTGTCGGAGGGAGGCGGAGATGGTCCAGCGGTAGAGGTAGATGGTGGTGCTGCTGGTGTAGGCTGTGGAGCTGGCGCTGGTACTACACAGCCGACGCATGGTAGTCCAGGGCCGATGGGCCAACCCTAGAATGTACCACCACCACATCAGTTTCCGTCGCCGTCTGCGTACCCGGGAGCCTATCCGTATCCACCACCATGGTACAGAATGAACACTCAGGGACAGCATGATCTGAGCAGGTCAGTGGATAGATTCTTGAAGTTGAAACCTTCATCGTTCACGGGCAGGACAGGGAAACCATTGTGGCCAGCACAGTGGGTTGCAGAGATGGAAAAGAACTTCCGATTGATGACATGTACTGAGGAGGAAAAATTATTATTTGCCACTCATATGCTGAAAGAAGACGCAAATGCTTGGTGGAATTCTACACGGGCATATCTGGAGAATAAGTATACACTGGTGGATTGGGAAGTGTTTAAAACTGCCTTCTTCGATAAATATTTTCCGAAGAGTTTCAGAGATCAAATGGAGAAGGAGTTCCTCAACCTACAACAATCTCAGTCGACCGTGGATGCTTATCAGCAGAGGTACGAAGAGTTTTTTTTCTTCGCACCAGCAGGTATACAAGAAGAAGAGACCAAGACACGTAGGTTCACCATGGGACTACATGGAAGCATCAGGGAGCACATATTGGGTTTGGACAAGAAGATCTACAATGAGGTTGTGCAGGTTGCGAGGGTGATAGAGTCTAGTCAGAGGGACAGCTTCTTTGCTCAGAACAGGGGAGTGAAGAGACCTGCTAGTGAGAGTTCGGGTGGCGGTAATACGAGACCATTCCGCCCATACAGGGCACAGACCGCTATAGTACCTGCGAGAAACAACCCGGCACCACCTGTGCCACAGTTCGTTGGACACAACCCAAATATCAAATGTTATAACTATCAGCAGCTGGGACATGTCGCAAGGAATTGCACTCTACCTAAGAAGCAACCTCCCCAGCAAGGAAAAGTGTATGCGGTCACCACTGAAGAGGCAGCCGCATCACCTGATGTGGTAACTGGTACGACTCTATCCCTTACTATTTGGCTTATTCTTTCATTTTGTATGAGCATGTAGAACTAAGGGGCAATAAATTCCAGGAATTGTAAATGTAGCTGGTATACCCTCCAGAGTATTATTTGACTCTGGGGCCACGCACTCCTTTGTTTCTAATTCTTTTGGGAAGCGAATGGAGTTACCAATCAAGCATTTGAACCCGAGCTTGATAGTTCGCTCTCCACTAGGAGTCGAAGTGGCTTTGACCGAATATTATGGACCATGTACTGTATGTATTGAGGGCCGAGACTTAGAAGCAAACCTAGTACTACTTGAGATGGCAGACTTTGATGTCATCCTGGGAATGGATTGGCTAGGCCGTCATTCAGTCGTCCTATTATGTGGTGAAAGGAAGCTTGTGCTTACTGACAAAGGGGGAAGGGAGTATAGCTTCGCTGGGATCAAGCTATCTAGGAAGCGGTCTCTGCCCTAAAAGCTAAAAGATGCTTAGAGAAGGGGGGAGTGGGTTATCTAGTATCTGTAGTCGACACCACTGCAGAGGTGCCAAAGATGGAAGATCTAGAGGTGGTACGAGAGTTTCCAGATGTATTTCCAGAAGATCTTCCAGGTTTACCACCAGACAGGGCTACAGAATTTGTGATAGACCTTATGCCAGGTTCGGCGTCGGTGTCTAAAGCACCATACAGGATGGCCCCTACCGAGTTAAAGGAGTTGAAGACCCAGTTACAAGAATTGTTGGATAAGGGCTTCATACGACCTAGTATATCACCTTGGGGAGCACCGATATTATTTGTCAAGAAGAAAGATGGAAGTATACGGCTATGTATTGACTACCGTGAGCTGAACAAGTTGACGATCAAGAATCGGTACCCTTTGCCTAGGATCGATGATTTGTTTGACCAGTTACAGGGTGCAAAGGTTTTCTCAAAGATCGATTTTCGATCAGGGTATCACCAATTGAAGATCAAGGCCGGAGATATTCCGAAGACTGCTTTCAGGACGAGGTATGGGCATTATGAGTTTCTAGTTATGTCTTTCGGGTTGACCAATGCTCCAGCATCGTTTATGGAACTGATGAACCGAGTGTTTCATGATATGTTGGACACTTCAGTCATCGTATTCATCGATGACATATTGATCTACTCTAAGGACATGGAGACTCATACAACACATTTGAGGGCAGCCCTACAACGGCTAAGACAGGAGAAGCTTTATGCTAAGTTCAAGAAGTGTGAGTTTTGGCTGAAGGAAGTGGCTTTCTTGGGCCATGTAGTATCTGAAGATGGTATCAAGGTTGATCCAAGCAAGATAGCTGCTATAGTAGGATGGGAAGCACCAAAATCTGTTGCGAAAGTTCGTAGTTTCCTTGGGTTGGCTGGTTATTATAGAAGATTCGTGGAAGATTACTCCAGGATCGCTGTTCCACTCACCAGATTGACCAAGAAGGGAGAGAAATTCATATGGACAGATGAGTGTGAGAAGTGCTTTCAGACTTTGAAGTCAAGACTAGTTTCCGCACCTATCTTGACCATCCCAGAACCAAGCGTACCGTTTAGTTTATATACGGATGCTTCAGGGTTGGGTATTGGGTGTGTTCTGATGCAAGGAGAACAGGTGATTGCTTACGCATCAAGACAGTTAAAAGAGCATGAGAAGAACTATCCTACGCATGACTTGGAACTAGCAGCGGTTATTCACGCAATCAAGACTTGGAGACATTACTTGTACGGTGAGAAGTTTCAGATCAAGTCAGATCACAAGAGCTTAACTTATCTTTTCACTCAGAAGGATCTGAATATGAGACAGAGGAGATGGCTGGAATTGTTGAAAGATTATGATTGCGACATCCAGTACCATCCGGGTAAAGCAAATGTGGTGGCTGACGCCTTAAGCAGAAAGTGGGCATCGAAACCTGAGGCTGGGCCAAGTACAAATGCTGCACTATGTGCCGCAGCTTCAAGTTCAATCGAAGGCGATGAAGAGTATATAATTGAGACTGCCGAAGATCCAGTTGAGCAAGGCTTGATTCATAAGTTTACTATGATGTTCGCAGCTTTAAAGATCTCGCCGGATCTAGTTGACGAAGTCAAGGTAGCAATTCTACAGGATCCTCATCTCAAGACAGTGCAAGAAGACTTAGAGAAGGGTTCAAGCAATCCTGACTTTACCTTGGATTCAGACAAGGTACTCAGGTATCGTGGACGGTTATGTATACCTGAGAGCGAAGACTGCGATATCAGAGACCGAGTTATGACTGAAGCTCATTACACTCAATATTCGGTACATCCAGGAAGTATCAAAATGTACCATGATCTAAGAAGACTATATTGGTGGAGGGGTATGAAGGCTGATATAGCTTGTTTTGTGTTCCAGTGTCTGAATTGTGAACAAGTTAAAGCAGAAAGGCAGAGACCCGCAGGTTTAATACAGCCATTACAGGAACCTGCGTGGAAGTAGGATTGTATTACTATGGATTTCGTCACTGGCTTACCTTTGACACCAAGGTCAGTGGATGCAGTTTGGGTTATAGTGGATCGACTCACCAAGACGGCTCGATTTATTGTGGTTAGACCTCAGTATACCATGGAGAAACTGGCCAAGTTATATGTGGATAATATAGTCAGACTTCGTGGCGTTCCAGAAAGTATAGTATCTGACAGAGATCCCCGTTTTACATCAAAGTTCTGGGAAGGATTGCAGAAAGCTATGGGAACAAAGTTGAAGTTCAGTACAGCTTTTCACCCTCAGATGGACGGACAGTCAGAGCGAACTATTCAAATTTTGGAAGATATGCTCCGAGCTTGTGCATTAGATTTCAAAGGAGCTTGGGATGAGAAACTATCACTTATCGAGTTTGCTTACAACAACAGCTATCAGGCTACAATTCAGATGGCCCCATATGAAGCACTCTATGGGAAGAAGTGTCGTACACCCCTGTTATGGAACGAGGTGGGGGAAAGAAGAATTATAGGACCGGAGTTTGTTGAAGAAACTTGCCGAGTGATTGATCAGATCAAGGAGAGAGTAAATACGGCTCAAGTCCGACAGAAGCACTATGCGGATAATCGACGTCGAGATCTGGAGTTTGCAGTGGGTGACAAAGTGTTCTTGAAGGTATCATCGGTGCGAGGTCTGAAACATATAGTATACAATATATAATATATAAATACCATGCATATGGATGAACTGATTTGAACCGGGTTGAGACTGGCTTGGGTTGACTGAGTTAAACTGATATGGGTTGAGCTGGATTGGGCCAAAATTGTTTTTTCTCTTTCTATCATTTCATAGGTCATTTCTGCCACCATTTCGCATGGAATTTTTCAACTACCTCTACCCCAAAATTTCCACGTTCATTTTGTAGAACGTTAAAAATGAGAAATACTGGAGTTTGAATCACCTCATTTGAAAATAAAATGGCCAACTTATAAATTTTTGAAGTTTAAGCAGGCCAATTATCGATAATTTGGCTAACCATTCTGCATGGGATCCTTCGGGGACTTTTACCAGAAATCCTTTGTCCACTTTGTAGAGTACTGAAAATGGAATATAATGAAACTGAAATCACCTGATTTGGATATGGTGTGACCAAAATATGAATTTCCAAAGATTAAATGATCATTTTCATATGTAATTTTGCATGGGACCCTTCGGAGACTTCTACCCGAGATTTTCCACGTCCACTTTGTAGAACATCACAAATGAAGAATAATGGCCTTGGAATCATTTGAATCGAACATAGAACGGCCAAGATATGAGGAAATGAAGTTCTATCGATAATTCTGCATGAAAGCTTGCATGAGGCCCACCAGTGACTTCTACCCGAGATTTTTCACGTCCACTTTGGAGAGGACTAAAAATAAGGAATATTGGTACTTAAACCATATGATTCAGATGTCGGATGATCAAGATATGATGATTTGAAATTCAAACAATCCAACTTACAATAATTTTCATGAAAGCCCCTGGATTTATTTATGATAATTTCAAAAACCTCCCTTGTACGTATCATCCGACTAAAATGACCATATCTTCTTCATTTGATATCAGAATTGAGCAATTCTGGTCTCATTTCGAAGATAATTCCATGACCTATGCATCCATGTAGATTACAGCCTATGACCTTGTTGTGGGATCCACCGAAAACTACCTCGAGGTTGTAGTAAAAAAAAAACCCAAATTTTTACTTTTCTCTCTTCCTTTGTTGTCAACACACCAGTAGGACTTTGTTCAGTTGGAAATGGCAAAAATGGGGTGCTTATAGTATCTAACAGTGATATCATATAAAGTATCAAATTATCTCAAATAACTGAAGACATCAAATAAAATAATTTAATCAATTACATATTCTGAATAATCCAACAAATAAATCTAATCAAAGACGCATGGGTTGCACTCGCACGATGAATCATGCGACTCCATCATAGCTTCTGCATCCATCGCCGCAACATGCCCGTACATTGGAGCATTCACATAATCTTCTACAGTAGGACCTGCATCATCAACTAAAATATTCGACGTCGAAAGGGTGAGCACACATCATGGCTCAGTGAGCAAACAAAACAATGCGACAAACATATGCATGCATTCAATTCATATCTTTGGTCTGGTTCATAAGTTTGCAATGTGTAATAAAAATGATTGGTGGCCGCTGCACCTCTATACACGAGTGTGTGAAGCCGCCCAATGGATCAAACACTATTGCTGTCCCACATGCACCCATCATGGAATAGAGATAGAGCTAAAGTGCCCGGATCAAACACCGCATGACACTTCCCCTGATGCCCTACCCATACCAACACGTAAGCCCCTATTGGCGAGGGCTTGTAAACTGGGCTCGCAACTAACCAATCCTAATGTCAAATAGTATATCCAAGGCCTCACCCCAGCATCCCTCAATACGTCCATAGAGATAGAGCTCAGGCCCCCTGACAGAGTTAGAGACTACACGGTCCGAGACCACCTCTCCTCATGCCCTACGACGTAATAGTTCTGCTAAGGTAATGGCGATACAACGATGTCAGTGGACAAGACTTGAGTAGAGATAGAGCTAGAGTCTGGTGACCAGGATGAACTACAGTGTCACGTCCTCCCCCTGATGCTCTACTCGCATCAAGCACACTAACCACACACATACATTCACATGCCTATTCCTAACATCATCATCATCATCATCATCATCATGTTATAAATAAACTGAATTAAATATGCATGAACAGTAATAGCAGGAATATTGGATGACATGTGAAATGCATAATATACGTATACAAGCATAGAATCATTCATGGCATTGGAATCAATAAATAAAAATAGTTTATTGTTAGCCAATTAATTTAGGTCTTGTTCCCTCACCTTTGGTTGATAGTAGATCCTCGTTCAAGCTTTGTAAATCTCTTTTAAACCACTTGGAAACCTAACAAATTTATAGATTTTAAATTAGAATTAATTTCCATGAATTTAAACTAATAGAAACTGAGGGGTCGTAGGTGTGGCAGCACCTGTGGTCTCAGTTTCTGCGACCACAGGGTGTGTGGTCGCAGGGTGTGGTCGCATATCCTGCGACCACACATGCGACCACACCCTCCCTGGAAACTTCCTGAGGGCATGTGGTCGGATATGTGTGTCTCGTGTGGTCACACATTATGCGGCCATACATGTGACCATACGTGTGATGATCGACTTTTTCATCTTCAACTCCATTCCTTCATGTTTGGATCCCTTGGCTTATCATTATGGTCCTTCCTATGATTGGTTTATGGCTTAAAACTAGTATTTTATACAGAATCCCTTGTCCACATAATTTCCTCCCATGGATTCTCTTGGAATTTATCCATGGATTGATGATTTGGGTTTCACCTAAATCCTATCTCTTTCATGAACTATTCTAGGCTCTCAATTTAACATGGGGAATGTTTTCATACCTTAAGCTTGTTGAAGATTCGAGTTTTCTCTGAATTTTCTTCCTCCTTAGTCTTCCTCTTCAATTCTCCTTCTCTTCCTTCTCTTCTCTTTCTCTCACTTTCAGTTTGAGTTCTAAAAGTGTGAAAGAGGCTAAGGGACGTCCTATTTATAGAGGAAAACCCTCCATAATAAGCCCTACTGAGTTTAGGAAAGAACCCCCTTCGGATTAGGAAGGTTTCCTAAACTCGGTTCTGTCTAGAATCCGTGTGGTCGGAGGTGGGGTCGCAAAACCTGTCGACCACACCCTCTGAAACATGCGACCACACGACCTAAATTCCTGTGGTTGCATTATTTTGAGGTGTGGTGGATCACACCTGTTTAGGTATGCGACCACATGCTCATAATTGACTTTTTTTGGGTTAATTTTTTTACCTGGTCTTGTGGTTTCTTCATGCACTTGGTTCACTTGGCCCGACCATGATAGGAAGACTTGATTCAAGGTGGTAAAACCGGTTAGTTCGATACGGGTCTTACACTGAGAATATCCTAAACTGTCTCCTAAAGCAAGGCCAATTGCAAATTCTGTGATTAGGTCTGTTTTGGCCTTACCGATCGATGCGGGCAGATCATAGTGGCTCGGGTTTTCCGACCGGCTGCATCGACCACCACTAGTATAATAGTCAGGTTGGTCTCATTTTGTTCCCCCTTCTTCTGGTCTGGTTCACTAATGGTGCGACCTAGTTTAAATTGTGACTTGTACGGTACTCGATTTATGGTGGAAAACCCTCTAGCACAATAAAAATCTAGTTAGACCGGGTTTCTAAGTGTGGGTTTTACACCCTCGATACCTTAACAGTGATCCTAGGCAGTCCATCATCCCCCTAGACAATGTTAACCCATTAGGATATGAGGCAGCCCATGGCAAGTTTGCACAATGGGTATGATACAGCAGTCCTCGACCGTTTCACAATTTCCCATGCAAGCGTCAATCACCACACAACCACAAGAATCATATATATTAATGCAATGCGCAGAAAGTATAGATATTGAATGACATGTTATACAATCAGAATGCAACATAGGTAGGCAAGTTATAGAAATACACCAAAATAAAGTCAGAGGGTTCTGTCCCTCACCTGAGGTATTGTTAGTCCTACAAATTCACCACGTGAGTAAATATTGCCTCCGCACGTGACACCTAATTTATATGTAAAGGTGTCAATTGCTTAGGTTTGTTGAAAAGCACTGATACAGGGTCTACTCGGGGTGTCATGTTGTAGCTTCGGTTACAACATTAGTGCGACCGGTGCTGCTTCCGATCACTTACCGAAGCTTACTGGTTATGTCCAGTTGCAGCTCCGGTGGCAACAGTGTTGTGACCGGAGTTACAATCAGACCTTCCCAGACGGTTGGTCTTATCAATTAATTTGTCCGGAGGCATAGAATTTCCCTCCGGACCTCCTTTTGGACCTGTCTCCAAACTCCTGTCAAGGAAGTCCCTTGACAGATCACAAGACAAAGCTCGATGGTAACCATTAACACTACACTAAGGCCAATTTAATTGTTCAAAGGGTTCCTCTTAAGTCTAGGAATCACCATCCGCTACCTTCTCACGGTTAGGATCGAGGTCTAAACCTGAGTTGACCTTGAGAGAACATTTTATCGAACAAAACTAGTTTAACATACTCAGCCATTAATGGAGAGCAAAGCTCCAATAAGAATGGAGGTTTAAGGCCTCCTTACGGGATTCACCTATCACTACTATCCTATAACAATAGATTACAATGCTAACCGACAATCCGTTAAAGTAAGAAAGCTTGAGTGACTAGTGGTGATGGTTGTCACACTCCAATTCTGGTCAAACCAGAATTGTGATTAAACCGTTAACAAACCAACAGTTCATGCCAGGATCACAAAAGAACCGTGCCAACATACAAATCATACATTAAACCAAAATCAGAATATATAAATAATCAACTGAAGTCTTAATTAGTGAACTGAGAACTATTGTGATAATAAATAATTAATCCAATTATCTCAAGTGATTAGAATATAAAATAATAATATCTTTACAAATCTTATAATTCCAAACACAAAAATAAAACCCTAAAGGTAAACACAGTAGTGGCACTCGCATGATGAGTCATGTTCGTTATCCATCATTTGCATAACCAGAGCTGCCATCCGTCTATAAGTAGGCACATTCATATAATCATCTACTATAGTACCTGCATCATCAACTAAAAAGAATAAGAAACCATGAGGTGAGCTCATAACTTAGCTTAGTGAGAAACAAAACATGCAACAGACAATGTGCATGAGGTAACATTTAATTATTAGGCCTGGTTAAATTTGTAATGTGCAATGGTAAGGATATGCTACAACCACACCTCCATGCATGAGAGTGTGAGCACACCCAATGGTCAGCCTCCAACCAAAACCGTTGTCACCCCACAATACTCACTACAAGATAAAGATAGAGTTAGAGCATAATGGCAGGCTACAACCAAACCTTCAACACCCCCTAATACCCTATCTTGTACTAGTACGTACACCCGTACTGGCGAGGGCTTACAAACTGGGTTCGTCACTAACCAATTCTAGATGTCTTCACAATTATATCCAATGCCCAACCCTAGCACCCTTCAATACGAAACATAGATAGAGCTAGAGTCCAATGGAAGCTATGGCCAACACCGCCAGCACTTTCCATGATACTCGGTCTCGTACTAAGCACACAAAGGTAGATGGCGATATGACTATGTCAGTGTGATGAATGGGTCAAGGTTCCAACCTCTCTCTACCCAACACACCAAACACACAAAAACACATGCCTATCCTTAAACACATCATAACAAGAATAAATAATATGCATGAACAGTAAATAACAGATATTGGATGATATGTTTATGAACAATACAAGCAAATCATCAACATACAAGGTAGTTTGTTATTAACCAATTAGTTTGGGGTCTTGTCCCTCACTTGTTGAGTGATTCTAACACTCTCTGAGGCATTAAAACTATCTCTGCTTAGTTAGTCCTAGACAAACAATAAGATTAAATTAGGTTTAATTTTGGCAATTTACTGTTCATTGGATTTACTATCCGGACTGGCAAAGAGTCACTACGGACATTGTCCGGTCGCATGTTTGGTGTGGCATAATGTCCGACCGGACATCAATCTAGTCAAATCTGAGACACTTCCTGGTCCGGAGCTGTAACCGGTCTCACTCTGGGTACCACCGGTCAACCAGACTGAACAACCTTCAGGCTGTCTCTCTATCTGACCTTCCTCAAAGTTGATTCTTTCAACTCACCCTAGAGTTCCCTCTTACACCGTTCTGTGGTTGAGGACATGTTGAATTAGGGTTTTCATTGTAACCCTCATTCTACATACATCCTTGTCGTTAAATCCTTGTGAATCATTCGACAATATGATTCATAACGTATTGAAATTCATCAATCAGCTTTTGACGACTGTGAATCCCAACTTTACATTCATCCTAACCTAACTACAGAGATTAAGAACTTACCGTTAGTTTCTTGGCGACTTTGGTGGAAACTGACGGTGAGCTCTTCCTCTCCACAGCCTCTTATTCTTCCTCAACTTCTCTCTCATATCTCCTTTCAGTCTCTAGGGTTGTAACTGATCAAAAAGTGAGAGAGAGTGGAGAAATAAAGTTTATATGTCCTAAATAGAGTCCTCTCCCATTTAGGAGATTAGGCTAAGCAAACTAGGAGAGTTTCCTTAACTCAAACTCTATTTTATGCTTGTCCGATAGCTTGTCCAACCGCACAACCCGCGAAACCAAACAACCTCAACCATTCAGACCAGACAAAGTTAAAGTTGTCCATTTCGTACCTTGAATGCATGGCTTGTCATCCGACCGTCTCTTCTGGCCCGGTTATGATGGGAAGACTTGTCATGACACGTTAACCCATGTCAGACCGAGTTAGTGGAGTTCGGGTTTTACAACTCCCCCTTAAAAAAAATTCCATCCTCCAAATTTGAATGTACCTTTTGAGTCGAATAAATGAGGGTATTGTTTCTACATCATGACTTATTCTTCCCAGTGATCTCTTCCATGTCTTGGCTTCTCCAGGTTACTTTGACATAAAAGATATCCCGATTTTGAAGTTTTTGCACCTTTCTACTTGTGATCTCAACTGGCACAACTTCAAACGTCAATTCCTCTATTAGTCTAGAGGATCTTCTGTCAATATGTGAGTTGGATCTTTGAGGTACTTCTTCAGTAGGGAAACGTGGAATACATCATGCATGCTTGACACCAACGGTGGCAATACGAGCTGGTATGCAACTTTGCTATGTCTCGCTAGAATTTTATATGGTCCCACATATCTAGGGCACAACTTTCCTTTCTTATCGAACCGTTTCAAGCCCCTCATAGGTGATATCTTCAAGAACACCTTGTCACCTACGACAAACTTAAGGTCTCGGTGTCTATTATCTACATAATTCTTCTATCAAACTTGAGCTGTCTTTACTATCCCTTTGATCTTATTTACCACTTGATAAGTTTCTTTAACAAACTCTGGCCTCACTATTCTTCATACACCAACCTCGTTCCAAAACAGAGGGGTCCGACATTTCCTACTGTACAATGCCTCATAGGGTGACATCTTTATGGTAGCTTAATAGCTGTTGTTGTAAGCGAACTCAATCAATGGTAAATTTTCATCCCAATCTCCTTTAAAATCAATCGCCCAAGCTCTGAGCATACCCTCTAAGATCTGAATATTACTTTCCGACTGACCATCTGTCTGAGGATGAAAGGTTGTGTTGAACTTCAATATTTTTTTCCATAGCTGTTTGTAGTCCTTGCCAAAACTTGGAAGTAAAGTCAGGATCTCTATTTGACACTGTGCTCTCAAGTACACCATTGAGTTTAACAATATTGTCCACATACAGTCTTGCCAATCTATCCAAAGTATACTAAGGTCTTATCGCGATGAAATGAGCACTCTTAGTAAGGCGATCTACAATCACCCAGACTGCATCGATGGATCTAAGTGTCAACAGTAGCCCAATGATGAAGTCCATAGTGATGCAATCCCATTTCCATACTGGTTCCAGCAATGGTTTTAGTAAACATGCTGGTCTCTATCTTTCGGCTTTCACTTGTTGACAGTTCAAACATTGGGACATGTGCTTAGCCACATCTACTTTCATTCCCCTCCATCGGTGTAATCATTTCAGGTCATGGCACATCTTAATGCTTCCAAGATGTATTGAATAAGGTGTTGGATGGGCTTCTCTCATTTTTCTATCTCTGAGGTCTAAATCTTCACTTTTAGGTATACACAACCTGCCTCTGTATTTGAGTACTTTCTCTGTATCCAAGGTAAACTCCGGGTTAGGTTTACCTTTCTCTAAGTCCTCTTATGCGGTTCTTAGATACGGATCTTGTAGGATTGTTGCTTTCACCTCGTCAATCAGATCTGGTAAAATCTTCAATTCCACAAACATAAGTGAAAACTTGTGAATCAAACCTTGCTCTATCGAGTCATCTAGAGATTTTAGTATGTGTTGCACTTCTTACATTTAAAAGCTGATATCGCATAGCACAGAGCGGCATTCATACTAAGTCCTCCTTCTAGCTTCAGCATTCCTTTCATACTCAGTGTATCTGCTACTACATTGGCCTTTTCGGGATGATACTAAATATCGCAGTCATAATCCTTCAGCAGCTCTAACCACCTTCTCTGTCTCATGTTCAACTCTTTCTGAGTAAAGAAATAAGTGAGGCTCTTATGGTCTGATTTGATCTGAAATTTCTCACCGTACAAGTAATGTCTCCAAGTCTTGATTGCATGAATCACCGCTGCTAACTCTAGGTTATGTGTTGGGTAATTCTTCTTTTGCTCCTTCAGTTGTCTTGAGGCATAGGAAATCACTTATTTGTCTTGCATTAGAACACATCCTAAATCCAATCCGAAAGCATCCGTACAGAGAGTGAACGGTTGCCTTGGTGCCGGAATGGTTAAGATGGGAGCCGATATCAGCTTTGACTTCAAGGTCTGAAAACACTTTTGGCAATTGTGGGTCCAAATGAATTTCTCTCCTTTTTTGGTTTGTAAGACTTGCATTCCATGAACCCGATCTAAACCTCTATTTCAAGTCGTGACATATCTTTCAATCATAACCGGACCAAATGGGACTAGCGGATGACAATCAGGTACGAAATTAAACCAAAACTGATGATAATTTTTATATCGGTTTCATGGTACTTGTCTACATACCGGTTGACTGGTATGTCTACGCGGGCAGACTAGTCAGATCCAGAAAAGGATCTCTGTGGGTCTCGCTTGCCAAATCTCAATCCTCGAGACTTTCCTAAAGTAGGAAACTTCCCAAAAACCTAACCTAGCCTATATAAGGACTCCTAAACCTACTTGAACCTCTTTGATTGATTCTCCCTTAGAGAGGAGAAGGAGATCTGAAGAGGAGAAAAAAGCAGAGAAAGGTAGAAGATGAGATTTCGTTGGACGAAGAACACCATAGTTTGTGAACCAACGATAAGTGCTTGTCATTTCTCTAGGATAAGTGTTGTTGATGAATGATCAATACCATGGGAGGCTAGGTATTGATCTAAAACCCTAAATTTCCATTAAACCCTAATTCGATTGATAAACCCTACATTTGAATTCTAAACTAAGGTTTCTTAGAACATAGGACTTGAATGGAAGATAAAATAAACCCTAAAACATTGCTTAGGCCTAGAGTGCATAGGAGGAACCCTAGAAGCCATAATGGGCTACCAACGAAAGGCGAACACCAAGTTGGTGGTCTTCCGGAGGCATACCAGTCAACCATACAGGTGGCACTAGTTGCGACCGGTACCTCCCGAGTAGCCTACCAAAGCTGTCTGGTCGACTATACCGATCACACCACTATACAATGACCAGCGACCGGTACATGCAACCGGTATGTCTAGAATGGGTTGGTTTTTGACCTAGTTGGTTTCTGACCAATGTAAAACCTATGGAACTAATTTTAAATAAACCCTAACATCGTGTAAGACCTTATGATAGTGAGATTGGGCTCTGTGACGCGAAGCAAGCTGGCAACCAAGCGTCAGGTAGGAGAATTAGACCTAAACCCTAATTAATTAACAACAGTAAGATGTTAATAACTATTGTTTCTATGGAGTGTTGCTTGTGCATATTCACATGTCATCTTTGCTCTCAGTTATTATATATGTTCATGCATACTTGCTATGCTAGGATTGCGTATTAGGCATGTGGATGTATTCGTTGGTGTGTGGAATGGGAAGGGCCTAGGATCTTGGATCATTCCCCACATTAGCACCTTTTCGTATTGCTACTATCTCAGCATGCTTGGTGCGGGTAGGGTATCAGGGGTAGGACGTGGCATTGTGGTCTCAGGCCTGGCCACCAAACTCGAGCCCTATATTTATGTCGTAAGGAGCTATGCTGGGATAGGGTCTACTGTGATGACATATAGGATTGGTTAGTGACGAACCCAATTGTAAGCCCTCGTCAATAGGGGTAAAGGTATTGGTACGCTAGACGGTATCAGGGGGAGGACAGGCGATGGAGGCGCAGCTTGTCCACCAGACTCTAGCTCTATCTCTATACTGGAGTAAGTGATGTAGGGCGATAACGGTGTTGATCCGTTAGGTGTGCTCACACTCCCGTGCATAGAGGTGCAGTGGCTGCCAAATCTTACCATAGCACTGTGTATGTTACACCCCAATTCCGACTGAACCAGAAATGTAAGTGAACGGCCATTGAACCAACGGTTCACACTAGGATCTCGATAAGATCGTATCCACTTATACAAACCATTGCACATAACCATAATCAGAATACGATTAAATACAACGAAAGTCTTAAATTAAATGAACACAGTTCTACATTGTAAATATAATAACCAATTATTCTCCACACCAAAATGTAAATAGAACATCTTACATCGTTTAAAAAAAATCCAACTGAATTAAATAAAATAAACAAATCATCCATATCCTAGACGTACACGCAGAAAGGCCACTCGCATGAAGCGTCATGCTCGTCCTCCCCTGCTTGCACTTCCAATGCAGCAACACCTCCATCTACTGGAGCATCCACATAGTCCTCCACAGTATATCCTGTATCAACATCTAAAAACATGTATATATACAAGGGTGAGCTTACAACTTAGCTCAGTAAGAAAGTTAAACAATGCAACACACATCATGCATGAATATCATTCACATTATGGTCTGGTTTTAAGTTTGCAATGTGCTATAGAAAGGATTGGCGGCCACTGCACCTCTATACACGAATGTGTGAATCTGCCCAATGGATCAAACACCACTATCGTCCCACATGCACCCACCATGGAATAGAGATAGAGCTAAAGTGTCCGGATCACACACCGCCAACACTTCCCCTGATGCCCTACCCATACCAACACGTAAGCCCCTATTGGCGAGGGCTTGCAAACTGGGCTCGCAACTAACCAATCCTATATGTTATCACAGTAGGCCCTATCCCAGCACAGCTCCCTACGGCATAGAGATAGGGCTCGAGTCTAGTGGCCAGGCCAGAGACCACAGTGCCACTTTCTCCCCCTGATACCCTACCCGCACCTAGCATGCTAAGACAGAAGCGATACAAAAAGGTGCTAGTGCGAGGAATGATCCCAGACCCCAGGCCCTTCCCATTCCATACACCAATGAAAACAATCACATGCCTAATAATTACATCCTAGCATAGCGAGTATGCATGAACAATATAATAACTGAAAGTAAAGATGACATGTGAGTATGCACAACACCAATCCACTGAATCATAATTATTAACAACGATTTACTGTTATTAAATTATTAGGGTTTAGGTCCGATTCCCTTACTTGACACTTGATTGCTAGCTTGCTCTGTGTCACAGAATCCAAACTCACTATTACAAGGTCCTACACGATGTTAGAGTTGAATTAGAATTAGTTTCTTAGGGTTTACATTGGTCAGAAAACCAACTGGATCAAAATATACCCCTCACAATGCATACCGATCTCAGGTACCGGTCGATGCACTGTGGGGAAAAGGTGCCACATGTATAGTCGACCAATCCCCCACTGACCAGCTCCCGAGAGGTACCGGTCGCAGTATCGATCGCACATAGTGCAACCAGCATAGTCGATCGGTATGCCTCCAAAAGACCACCAACTTGGTGTTCGCCTTCCGTCGGTCACCCATTATTGGTTCTAGGGTTTCTCCTATGCATTCTAGGCCTAAGCAACGAGTTAAGGTTGTTTTATGTTCCATTCAAGTCCTAGTTCCGATGATTCTTCGCCTAGAATTCGAATCTAGGGTTTAACAAACAATTAGGGTTTAACGGAAAAATAAGGGTTTTAGATCAATACCTAGCCTTGCAAGGTATTGATCAATCATGATCAATCATCTATAATGCTTAACTTAAAGAGAAGTTCAAGTGCTTACCATTGGTTCACAACTATGGCGTTCTTCGTCCAACAACGACTCCACTTTCACCTTTCTTAGCTCTTTCTCCTCTTGAGATCTCTTTCTCCTCTCTAGGGTTTATGAGGATCAATTAAAGAGTTTTAAGGAGGTTTAAGGATCCTTAAATAGACTAGGATAGAGTTTAGGAAGTTTTCCTACATTAGAAAAGTCTCTAGGCTTGAGATTTGGCAAGTGGGACCCACAGAGATCTGTTTTTGGATCTAACTAGTTTGCCTGCTCAGACATACCGATCAACCGGTATATAGACCGGTATGATGAGACCGGTATGATAATTTTTTATCAATTTTGGTCCATTTTCATACCTGATTGTCACCCACTCGTCCCCTCTGGCCCGGTGATGATTGGAAGACCTATTTCGACATGAATTAAAGGTTTAGATCGGGTTCATGGAGTGCGGGTCTTACAACTTCCCCACCCTTAAAAGAAATTTCGTCCCCAAAATTTGCATGTAGGTCTCACAACTCCCCCAACCTTAAAAGAAATTTTGGCTTCGAAATTTACACGTACCTTGTTCATCGAAAAGGTTAGGATACTCCTTTCACATTGCGTTCTCCTCCTTCTAAGTGATTTCTTCTACATCTTGGTTTTTCTAATGCATTTTCACATAATGGATACCTTAGCTTCGGAGGTGTTGTACATTTCGACTTGTGAGCATCACCTGTACCACTTCAAATGTCAAGTCCTCTATCAAGTCTGGTGGGTCTGCTGTCAAGATGTGCGATGGATCCCTGACATACTTCTTCAATAAAGAAACATGGAACACATCATGAACGCTTGACATGGATGGTGGTAGAGCCAGTTGATACGCCACATTACTACGTCTGGTCAATATCTCCTATGGTCCTTCTTATCTGGGGCATAGCTTCCCCTTTTTATTGAACCGTTTCAAACCTCGCACAGGTGATATCTTCAAGAATACCTTGTCACCCACTGTAAACACCAGATCTTGACGTCGGTTATCTGCGTAGTGCTTTTGTCGAACTTGAGCTGTCTTCACTCTTTCCTTAATTTGATCAATTGCTCGATAAGTTTCTTCTATGAACTCCGATCCTACAATCCTTCTATCTCCCACCTCATTCCATAATAGAGGTGTACGACATTTCTTCCCATAGAGTGCCTCATATGGAGCCATCTGGATCGTAGCCTGGTAACTATTGTTATAAGCAAACTCGATGAGCGATAGCTTCTCGTCCCAAGCTCCTTTAAAATTTAGGGTACACGCTCGGAGCATATCCTCCAAGATTTGAATAGTTCTTTCTGACTGCCCGTCTGTCTGAGGAAGAAAAGCTGTACTAAACTTCAACTTGGTTCCCATCGTTTTCTATAATCCTTTCCATAACTTGGATGTAAAACGGGGGTCTTTGTCAAATGCTATACTCTCTGGGACACCGTGAAGTCTGACTATATTGTCCACATACAACTTGGCTAGCTTGTCCATGGTATACTGAGGTTTGACAGCAATGAAGCGAGCTATCTCGGTATGTCGATCGACTATCACCCATACGGCATGCACTGACCTTGGTGTTAAGGGTAGGCCAGTGACGAAATTCATTGTGATACAAACCCACTTCTAAGCTGGCTCCAATAATGGTTGTAGTAAACCTGTCAGTATTTATCTTTCTGCCTTCACTTGCTAGCAATCTAGATACTGAAATACGAATCGAGCTACATCTGCTTTCATACCCTTTCACCAATATAATCTTCTTAAATCATGGTACATTTTAGTGTTTCCTGGATGTACCGAGTATGGGGTATAATGAGCTTCTGTCATAATTCTGTCTCTGATATTTGAGTTCTCACTCTCAGGTATACATAATCGTCCACAATACCTGAGTACCTTGTGTGAATCCAAGATAAAGTCAGGGTTGCTTTTACCCTTCTCTAGATCTTCTTGCACAATCTTGAGGTGTGGATCCTGTAGGATTGCTACTTTTACCTCATCTATTAGATCTGGTGAGATCCTCAAAGCTGCGAACATCAATGTGAACTTATGAATTAAGCCCTGTTCCACTGGATCTTTTGCTGTCTCTAATATATACTCTTCTTCATTCTCTATTGAGCCTGAGGCTGCAGCACATAGTGCAGCGTTTGTACTAGGTCCTGCCTCAGGTTTCAATGCCCACTTCCTGCTTAAGGTGTCAGCTACGACGTTTTCCTTACCCAGATGGTACTTGATGTCACAATCATAATCTTTTAATAGCTCCAGCCATCTCCTCTGTCTCATATTCAGGTCCTTCTGAGTAAAAAGGTAAGTTAAACTCTTGTGATCCGACTTGATTTGAAACTTTTCACCACAAAGGTAGTGCCTCCAAGTTTTGATTGCGTGAATGACCACTACTAACTCTAGATCATGCGTATGATAGTTCTTCTCATGCTCTTTCAACTATCTTGATGTGTAGGCAATCACCTGTTCTCCTTGCATCAACACTCATCCAAGACCCAACCCTGAGGCATCCGTATATAGGGTGAACGGCTAGCCAGGTGCTGAGATGGTCAAAATAGGTGCAAAGACTAGTCTTGACTTTAGAGTCTGAAAGCACTTCTCACACTCATTTGTCCGTATGTACTTTTCTCCTTTCTTGGTTAGTCTGGTGAGTGGAACGGCGATTCTTGAGTAGTCTTCCACGAACCTTCTATAGTAACCAGTCAATCCAAGGAAACTGCGAATCTCTGCAACTGATTTTGGTGCATCCCATCCTACTATAGCTGCGATCTTGCTTGGATCTACCTTGATACCATTTGCGGACACTACGTGACCCAAGAAGGCCACTTCCTTCAGCCAAAATTCACACTTCTTGAACTTGGCGTAAAGCTTCACCCTTCTCAGCCGTTGTAGGGGTGCTCTCAAGTGTGTTGCATGAGTCTCCCTGTCCTTTGAGTAGACCAAGATGTCATCAATGAATATGATGACCGAAGTGTCCAACATGTCATGAAACACTCGATTCATCAGTTCCATGAAAGACGTTGGGGCGTTGGTCAATCCTAATGACATTACAACGAACTCATAATGTCCATACCTCGTCCTGAAAGCAGTCTTCGGAATATCTCCTACCTTAATCTTCAGTTGGTGATACCCTGATCTAAGATCAATTTTCGAGAAAACCTTTGCACCCTACAACTGATCGAACAGATCATCGATTCTAGGTAAAGGGTATCGGTTCTTGATGGTTAACTTGTTCAACTCTCAATAGTCAATACATAGTTGTACACTACCGTCCTTCTTCTTTACGAACACTACAGGTGCTCCCCACGATGATATATTTGGCCATATCAAACCCTTATCTAGTAGTTCTTGTAACTAGGTCTTTAACTCCTTCAACTCCGTAGGGGCCATCCTATTAAGTGCCTTAGACACCGGGGCCGATCCTGGCATAAGGTCTATCACGAACTCTGTAGCCTTGTCTAGAGGTAGACCTGATAGATCTTCTGGAAATACATCTGGAAACTCTCGTACTACGTCTAGATCTTCCATCTTTGGCACCTCTACAGCGACGTCGACCACAAACACTAAGTAAACCCACTCCTCCCTTCTCTAAGCATCTCTTAGCTTTTAGAGCAGAGTGGATCAGCTTTCGCTTCCTAGGTAACTTAGTTCTGGTGAAGCTAAACTCCTTCCCACTATCATCCTTGAAAGCAAGCTTCCTTTCGATACATAATAAGCTAGCTGAATGCTGGCCTAGCCAATCCATTCCTAAGATGACGTCAAAGTCTGTCATCTCGAGTTGAACCAGATTTTCTTATAGGTTCCGCCCATCAATACTAACTGGGCATGACCCATAGCATTCATTCAAGGCCACTTATACTCCCAATGGAGAGCGAACTAATAAGCTTGGAGTTAAGAGCTTGATAGGTAACTCCAGTCTCTTCCCAAAAGACACAAAAACAAAGGAATGTGCAGCCCCAGAGTCAAAGAGTACTCTGGCGGGTACACCAGCTATATTTACAGTTCCTGGAATTTACTTATCCCTTAGTTATACATGCTTATTCATAACAACATAGTAAGCAAAATAGTAAGGGACGGAATCATACCAGTAACCACATCAGGTGATGCGACGGCCTCCTCTGTGGTGACTGCAAATAGCTTCCCTTACTGTGGCGGTTGTTTCCTTGGTAAAGTGCAAGTCTTTGCATAATGGCCCAATTGTTGGCAGTTGAAACATTTGACGTTAGGGTTCTGACCAGCTACCTGTGGTGGGGGTGCAGTAGTATTCCTTGCTGGCACCACAGTAAACTGAGCCCTGTATGGGCGGAATGGTTTAGTGTTCCCTCCACCCGAAATATCAGTAGTAGGCCTCTTCAGTCCCCTGTTTTGAGCAAAGAAGCTGTCTCTTTGGCTTGATTCGATCACTCTTGTAATCTGTACAGCTTCGTTAAACACCTTCTTCTCCAAACCCAAAACGTGCTCCCGGATACTTCCTCGCAATCCCATAGTGAACCTACGGGTTTTGGTTTCCTCCTCTTGCATGCTCGCTGGAGCGAAGAAAAATAGCTCTTCTTACCTTTGCTGGTATGCATCTACAGTCATCTGGGATTGTTGCAGGTTGAGGAATTCCTTCTTCATTTGATCACGAAAGCTCTTAGGAAAGTACTTATTGAAGAAGGCTCCCTTGAATATTTCCCAGGTGATTTGAGTGTGCTTCGTCTCCAAGTATGGCTGGGTAGAATTCCACCAGGCATTGGCATCTTCCTTGAGCATGTGTGTAGCAAATAACACCTTCTCATCCTCTGTGCAAGTCATTAGACGAAAGTTCTTCTCCCTCTCAGTAACCTACTGTGCAGGCCATAATGGTTTTCCTGGTTTCCCTGTAAAGATAGGGGGTTTCAGTTTCAAGAACCTATCCACTGCTTGGCTTAGGTCATTCTGTCCCTGTGCACTAGTTCCATACCATGGTAGTGGATACGCATATATCCCTTGGTAGGCAGATGAGATTGGAAATTGTTGTGGTAGTTGTGGGTTCTGTTCTTGGCCCATCGGCCCACTGCTACCATCATTTGACAGTGTGCTATTATTTCCCCTAGACTCAGGCATACCTTCTATAGGGATATATCCC